>JBBPLP010000951.1:0-10696 GCA_038089875.1 Fistulinella prunicolor
TCCGAAGGGACTCCTGATTACCCGCACCCCGTTCCCTGTACGTCAAAGGTCAAAACACATGAGAAATTTCAGTGTCATGTGCTTACCGAAGTGACATAGTGCGGAGGAAACAGAACAGGACCCGATAGTGCAACGATCATACTTGCGAGGTATGTTCCACGGAGCTTATCGAGCATGCTACCGTCTAAGAGCCTTTTGATTGCCTCTGAGGCCCGAGGGACCGTGCAGCTCGTTCCGTCGCTACTCCCCAAGTTCGAGAATGAAACCTCGGGCCAAGGTTGACAATCCGGAGATCGTTACCACGGTGTCAAGGGTGTCGAACGCAACAAGGAAGGCGTCTAGTGTGTGAACTGATGCGGTATAACAATAAGGAGACACGTGTGTACGAGATGAAAAAGGCGCACCGTGAGTGGACGATTACGCACGCTCTTTTTCCCTGCTTTTCTACCTGGCCAAGGATGTCTGGCCTACCATCAAGGAACGGTGAGTATCCGCGGGAGTGGTCTACCAGTGCGAGAGCGCCGCTGACGCGGACCAAGGGTCGAGTGTGAATGCCAGAATTATTCAAGCAAAAGCGGTCGAAAGCGATCGTCGAGGGACGACATGGCGTGTTGGGCTCCGCGGTCGTGAGACGCACAGTGACGACGCAGAGATGTTCCGACTTTGGAGCATAAACAATGTCGAGGTTCCAGAAAATTTTGTTTTCGACGCCGAGATGGGGTTGCTGGGTGAAAGCGAGTCTCGTGGCTCGGTGACAGTGTGGGATGCACGACGGGCACTGGGCGGCTGTGGTGTGCGCCCGGTGGATATCAACCCAGAAGGGACGAGGGTCGCCGCTAGAGCGGAGGGGTTGCTCTCCACTGGCAAGCAACTCCTCGGTTGCTAGGAGGGGCCGCGGTCAAACCTGCCCGACGGACGGTTCATCGCCACTGGGACGACGCCGCACCGACTGTCTCAAAGTGCCCACTGGGACACGTCGACACACGCGATGGAGCATCCACGGCAACAAAGTGCATGGCCCGGGCGCAATGGTACATTCATTGTGGCCTGGGTCTCATTCTGGGACACTGCAACACACCAGCAAATTGACCCCGCCCCCTCATGGCCATCTCTGCAAACTATAACTCTCATGATGTGTGGACGCAATAGAATCAATCCCTCTCTACCATCGTAAGTACATCTCTGTCAATGTCTCGTTGTCTGGGTTCATTAACGACTCGTTCTTGTTCAACGGTATCGATCAGCGCACGCAATCCGTACGTCTTTATCTAATGCGGTCGTTTCGGGCTAGGCTAATAACATCTGTTGATTCCTGTAGTTCATCCCACTCGCACAGCCAACCCCAACTTACTTCGTCCGACGATACCAATGTAACATATTTTTCACTGTTGATCTGATCATTTTCTCATCCCTATCCTAGGTTGAAAGAGTTGCCGGTCTGAGCAAAGCTGCTATCCTTCCAATCATGACCCCCACCTACTCATTTGTGTTTGGTTCAAGAAGTACGACGGACGATACCGATGTGAAGCCGATCTTGTAGCACGAAACTAGGCACATTGTATTCTTGTGAACAACGACGCTGTACCATGCACTCACACCCGGGCCGCGCGAACATTACACTTCGATTGCGAACTAAGGCTGCCCGAGCGGAGCGTGTAGGCTAGCTGCACAGTGGACGTGCGGAACAGACTCGACGAACAATATTGTTGAAATCAGTTTTCTAGTCGCCAGGAGGCACGCCCGTCCATAATAGAGGGTTGAAGAGAAACAGTACGGTAGGGGTCCTCAAATGAGGAATGGACATTGTGCGGGCTGTGGCACCGAGAAGCCAAAAATAAAGGAGGAACGATGGGGACTCAATGATAGCGATGTATGGTGCTACGCAGAGTTGGGGATGAGACGATGACACCATATGGAAATATGACGCATCAACGATGGTAAGACGGAGGTGCCAACCCCATTGCCGCTGCAACTTGAACTGCCCGAAATGGAGAAACCACTGGCAGTCGAAAATTGGCTCGTTTATATGCGTTATTTCACTCTACGTTCCTGAAGGCGGCCTTCTGGCTACTAAGTGGATACCTGTTTCGAACTCAAAATCTTATCCTAATGGGGCCATAAGTTTCACCCTAGGCCACAAACGAAAACGGACAAACCAGCTGAGACGAGCCTCAGGCCTCAGGTCCGTGACATATGATGGGACTCTCATGGGAGTTAGAAGGGCGACATGGTACGGAAAGGGCAGAGGCTCAACAGGGACTTCGGGACAAAGACTGCAGCGAAATTCTGCGCGACTCGAGTGTCTACGGGAGGTTACTTGACGCTGCATGTCATGGCAGCCAACTAGATACCCTAAAATAGGAAATCAGATCTCAGATAGCAATGATGCATCGTGAAATATTTGATCGAGCCAAAATTAGTATAGACTGGTAACCACCTAACTGCTACACGTTGCTCGCAAAAACAGTATATCCGAGTCTAGCGGAGGCCACCTGTTCGTAACAAAGGCTCGTAGATCTCCGAGACCCGAGAGGGTTGCGAACTTTTATGAAGTAAGAGAATAGGATGCGCGCAGCGGGGATGAATCCAACTTGTGTGGCGCGAATTTGCTGTTCTGCCTCGTGGTCTTTCATATACTAGATGATGCCTTTGGATCTGGAAACTTCTGGTACAGTCGTCTTCAAAATCCCACCGTTCGTGTGTGCTTCTGTCCTAAAGCCGACCTGCCACCGATGCCCCTCCATTTCCGGCACCGGTAATCTTCCTGGATCTTCCGGAAAGACGTTGCAGAACGGGATTCCGAGTCATTCTACATTCAGTCGTTTATTTCATTGACGACCCAACATTCGGATTCCACTTCAAGCTTTTTTTTACAAAAAAGAATCCAACCACCCCACTCGGCAACGTCTTGCCATATGCAATTGCTGTGGAACCTGTCAGCGGTCGTGACCACGAGGCTGGACTTCTTTGATGTGACTTCACACCAGATCAAACCTGGTCTTTGCCGACTCGGAGGCGTTGGCTGCCATTTCCCAAGTTACAGTTGTTCATGATGCCAACTTGCACCTAGTGTGTGCATGCTATGAAGTTCGGCGCGCGTCGCATGGTAAGTGATGAAAACAGCAGCAGGCTTCTCGGAAACGTACCCGCGAAACTTTCAATGTGGGTCGAATTTTACTTTTGAACATTTCAAATGTTACCGTTAATTACACACGTTGTTATGGATGCAAAGGGTTTCGAAGATTTGTGCTTCCTGTTAAGACTCTGGCTTCGGTCGGCCGGATCACACGTGTTTATCAGTACAGCAGGTTTAGCCCCTCCGAGATGATGTGAGTCGTTTGTGAGTAAAAGTATGTCCCTGCCATTATTGATCCCCCACCTTGCACATGGCTAGATACAATGGGTTTCGAAGAGTCGTGATTTCGTTACAAAGCTTGGGTCTGCCAGACGAAGCCCATGTTGCTCTGCAACCAAACATCGTGGGGAGCTGTGTTCATTTCGACTATTTCCGTCATGATCGCATACAATAACATTTGAGTTCCGGAGAAGTATAATTTACACCATATAACTTAATTGATTCTTCCAGAGGTTGTTTCAGGAAGTCCAGGTGCTCAACAGACGCAAATTATGTAAATTGCTTAAATAGCTGGGGAACTGTAAGGCTGGATGCTAGGTCCACACCTATTACCACTTCTTTCCCTTCCATTCTCATGCCCTCCATGCCCGTCGAACGGCGTTATGGGTATGTCAACGTCTTTGCTACTTGCTTTACTCTGATGCGTGTACCTGTAGCTCAACAGATACACGTTTGAGAGCTCATTCCTCCGATCTGCCAGACCTCACCGGTATGCTTACGCTGTGTTGTATCGGTGCAACTGGCTCTTTAAGTGTCGTGTATCGTTGCCTGGATGAACAGAACATAGAGGTTACCATGATTAGACTCAAGATTCACTCAGAATTCCACTTATGTTCCTTGTATTTAGGTCGCCGTCAAGGTAATTGTCTTTCCTCCTGGCTTCGACTTGATTGAGAAGGGTCACCTCATGCTGGTCAGTCGATGTCAATGTTCTGCCTTGTGGACTGCTCACTTTCAGCGTCAATTCAGAAACTAAACCATGAGCTGCGGATATGGAAAAAATTAAACCATCCCAACATCGTGCCATTTCTGGGGACGACTTATGGTCATGACTTTGGTTCCAATTATCCCTGCATAGTTTCGGCGTGGATGATGAAAGGAACACTCTTTGAGTACATGAAACAGCGCGGAACCAAGCTTTCATGCTCCGAGCGTATTCAACTTGTATGACCCTTTTATTTCCTTGTTTGCAATTAATTGACCGTTGTCATAGATCAAAGGATTGGCTACTGGGCTAGAATATTGTATGTCCACATTTCCTAGTTATTGTGGCTACTAAATAAAATTTCCTGTAGTGCACTCACAAGACATTATCCATGGAAATCTACACCCTGTGGGTCATACATATTACCCGCTTCCGATGATGACTCGTTGAATTCATCTGATTTGTAGGCCAATGTTTTGATTGATGGTGGGCATAACGCACGCCTCGACTTTGCTCTCTGCTTCGTGCCTGACCATTTGTCCCCTGGCCCGGTATTGTGGGCTGCACCAGAACGACTGTACCCAGGGTTGTACCCCAATCTCGAATTTCGAGCCACGGTTCACAGCGACATCTACTCTCTTGGTAGCATCATCCTCTTCGTATGTTATTATTGTCGGTCTTCATCCTCAAATTGCTAACCTAACTCACAGATCCTGTCGGGGGAATATCCTTGGCGAGACAGAGGGGAGGCTGAGAACAAATTGAACAGGTTTCAGAGTCCCCCGCGCCCAATGTGGCCTGTGAATATGCCAGACGGTGTTTGGGACTTCATTGAGAGATGTTGGTCCCCTCGTAGCCCAGGAAACCGGCCTTCGGCCCAAGAAGTATTGTCATTCACCACTGATAGACTCGAACAATTATTGCGGCCAGAGTAGGTTGATTTACAGAGTGGAGAAAAGCCAGGACGCCGCCTGGTGAGGACCCATATGTATTCACATATCTCATTTTTTATCTAGGGACACGTGTTAGACTATGAAAACCTGCTCTCTGTATTTACTTACAATATATTCACGTGTGGTGTAAGTTTGTAAATGTGCACATCGTCCATAAGTCCTTCGCTACACACATACTAGGCGACCATTTGAACCAAGAGCTGGCCACGTCCTGCCTTTTCTTTGAGTGTAATCTGGGTAATCTCTCCCTCTTCAAACCAGAGTTGCCAAAGTTAGTCAGATCGTTGACCCTTCCAGGCTCCAGGCCCGGCTTCGGTTGAGGAAGAACATCTATGGCAGCCGTTCTGGACTTGGACTGTTGTTGGGGACTGAGTATGTACATGTGGCCTATCCTCGTGAGTAAGTGGCACGCATTGCATCCAAACGACGTAAGCTCAGACGTGCTGCGGTGCACTGGTCAACGATGACGACGTGCACGATGTCGATATCTACGAGCGTGTCTGCAGTATGATGGTATCGTCGCCAAAGTGGTGCCTTGAGGGCGCGCACACCCGGATGAGTGCGGTTTACTGATTGGGGTGCCTAGAGCAGGGCGACGTCATCGACGTGTACATAAATATCAGTGAAAGAATGTAGAACCAGACTAGAGAGAACAGAGACCAACCTCGGGTCCGAAAAGGCACGCACTAGTTGCTGGACAACCGGGAAGGACGATCGAGTCAACTAGCACGCGGGACTCGGTATGAGGAGACGAGGGCATGTAAGCGAGCGTGCCAACAGACGCAGACCAGTGTCATCGAATGACCAACCATCATACTTGTGCACGGCAATTCACCACGAAATTGCAATGTCCAGAGTTCCGAGCGTCTTCTGACCCTTCGTACGTGTCATTCCATTGAAGTTCCTCGTCTCCTCGAGCGGGAGCTCATCGACATCCAATCGGCAGCATGAATCGATTCATAAGTACTTTCGAAAACCTGGACATCGATACCGGACAGGGACGTGATCATTCAGTCAGTCGATGCAGCACAATGCAAGCATACGAAGTAATAACAGTCACACAACAGAAAACTGCGCCCTTCAGTCGCCTGACAGTGAGAAAGTGTCGATCGTTGACCACCGTAGCACGCGCAAGCATTTTGTTACCCTACTTGTCACCCAAAAAAGAATCGTTTCCAGAGAATGAAAGAAACCTGAGGTGCACGCAACGACGGGACTAGGATCAGGAAGACGCGACGTGAGCTCACGAATCAATGTGTATAGAGTCTCTCGTCTGGAAAATCGTACCGACGATCGGCCTTTCCTCGGAAACGGAGACATCTCCCAGTGGTTTCGGACATACATAACAGAGGAGTCACGAACCTATCGTCATACTCTCCTCGGTTAATGGTTGCAAAGGACATTGCTTCACGAATATTTAGTTCCTTTGGCTGATGGAGATGATGTCCAAAATACGAAGTTGAGGAGAACGGGTTTATCAAGTATGAAAATGATGAGATACTCACAACGTGGGAGGAAATGACTCACTTGCGGCCTGGGGATCGTTGAAACCGATAAGTACGTTCAATCGGGAAACTTGGACGAGAACGTTTTCAAATACATTATTTCCTAGCCGTCTTCTGTCAGGGTGTGCACACCCATTACTTGACCGCATGTCCCCAAACCGAGTGGAAGAATGTGTCATTTTCGTCGCTGTTTGCGTACTGTAGATTGAGTCTGCTCGCAGTGACACGCACTTGGCCTGGTCCCTTCATGCCGCAACGAGCGCCTCGGGCGCCATGAAGTTTGTGGGGGGATTGAAGCCTCAAAGCCAGGGTCGACGTTTGGGCTCATCACCATGGACATCCTTGAGCCAACATCGTCAATTACCTTTGATATCGCAGGTTTCTCAGTGAGTCACCGAAATACTGACAGGACGACGCTGCGTGGAAAATGAGAAAGGCCGAAATTGCATCTCGTCATAAACAACTTCAAACACAAGCGCCGGGATCTTGAAGGCACCAAAGTCAAGGCAGCCTCGAAGCCTCACGCGTACCCACTCCTCCGATCCTCGACGCTCGTTTCCAACTACAGGATGGCCCGTGCACATCGCGTCGTCATCTACGCCTCTGCCTTCCTCCTTATCTACCTCCTTGCCGTCTTCGCCATCTTCCCCAACCCATTTCTCGACACAGACATCCTCGCCCATTTTCTCCCTATCGTGCGTCTCTCATCTTCATCTTCCCTTTCCCTTTTCCCTTTTCCCTTTCGTCCCGACCCGCCCCCTGTGTGGACCATCCGACATCATGGATCACGACCTCACGTCCGAGCGGATGTTTTCTGTTTTATAGGTCCCTTGGTGGGTGCTCGTGGCTTTCGGTGCCTACTCCCTCGTATCGCCCGGCCGGGGCTTGTTCACGTTTCAAGACTGTCTGGAAGCTTATCAAGAGTTGCTCAAGGTGAGTCATCACCTCGCTCTTGGATGTTTACCCGGCATGTCCACGCGACTTTTTTCGTGTAGGAAATAAACGATGCAAAGAACAATCTAAGAGGGAAGGGTGTCACCGTGGACTAGCCACGTTACATACCCTGGACATGCATGTAAGTCTGGTCGTGTGTTGTACTCTTCTACTCACCCTGCTCGTTGATGCTGGAAAAGCCCCACCATCGGAATGAGTTTGGTGCGCATGTCATCATGGTATACGAGCACTCGTGATCAAAAACGTATTATGAATGCATGATCTTATCCTATCGATGCAATCTCAAAACACATACTTACAACCTACCTGGCCAAGTTGTCGGAACATCACTCGACCTTGACAACGACCTAGCCCGTCGCCCGACCCGTCATTACTCTATCGTACGCATCCAACACTGTTCCGAATTCAAATCCATGGAGGGACGCAGCGCACCTGTGTTCCCCATAATGAGAATGGAAAAAGAAAAGGTGTCAAGTCAAGGCCCACCTCGTTCGATCAACGTGCGCAATAACTCTGTATATTCCTTTCTATTCACCACATGAATGAACCTGTACAGTGAAAAGACCACGGTCAACTTCGATGACAAGTCCATCTGGCTTACCTCCACGCCGTCGGCACACCACCCAGAAACGAGGGCCTTAACAGCGCGTCCATCCACCGCCCAAACATACCCGAAACGCCAGGTTGATTAACCAGACCATTGACTGGGTGTATAGCGCTGTATCCAACGACCCCGCTGCGCCCGACACCATACCAAACTTCGGTTCCGGCGGGTTAGCACTTAGCTGCTCCGCGATCGGTCGGGCCGTGTAGTTGAGAAACGTGTCCGCGCCGACACTACGAACAAAGGCCTCGTGCTGTGCGGAGGCGGAGGCGGTCACGCGGAGTGAGAGCACCTTGGCGAGTTGGATAGCGTAGAACTCGACGGCGATGGACCCGCCGTGGATAAAGATCGATTCCTGGTTGGCGGTGCAGACCTGTCCTCGATGGCAGCGCATGGGGTCTTAGCCACCCAGACGGAGAGCTTGGACTGGCGTCGACGCCGCAAGAGGAAGCGCAGCGGCTTCTTCCTGGCCGAGCTCGGCAGATTTGAGCGTGAAGTTGTCCTCGGGGAGGGAGTGCGCCTTGGCGGATTGGGACTGGAGAACTGCGGCGTTGGTCGGAACGAGGGATCGGTCATCAGGTTCCATGTTCATGAGGCGAACAGGGTGGGCACATGGGAACAATGACCCCGTCTCCGTTGGAAAAAGATGTGTCGTTTGTGTCGACGATCATCTTGGGGCACGGTAAGGAGGGGTTACACTACATACAGGTGAGTAAGGGATGTAAGTAGAACTACGTAGAATATGCTTACCTCCAGTCAACGTGGTACGAGACTGGAGGGAAAAAGGAACGAGTGTGTCAACCAACACACACGGTGTCCATAAAAGGCAAGGTAGTAAGTGTATGGAAAACTAAACGGGCTGACTCGGATCTCCAACAGATCATACCCGGGAGATCGTGCTCTGGGGGATGTGGTCGTTTCGACAATATATTTAGCAAGGCACCCATCACTCTCCATCCTCTGTGAATGACAACAACGATATTTGACCAGACGATACTTGATTCAAACAGCACAGGATACCTATAGGAGAAAGAGGTCCTTGAACGAGTAATGGTCTGTGTGTAACATGGGCAAAGTATCAAGGAATTAAGGAGGAACGATCAGAGATCGAGGGCTCAACGATGGCGACATACGGACACCGTATGGAGAATCATTGAAGATGTGGTGCACTCGCAATGGACCGGGCGCGGTAGTCAAGCTGGACGGAGGTTGCTGGAACCTAGGGATGAAAACAAGGGGGTAATAAACCTAACAACCGGCAAGGACGTGTGAGCAAGTGGGCGAGGATACCTACATCAATATCGCAGGGCTAATCGTGCAGCCCGACTCAGACAGGGCAAGAAAGAGTGTGACGAGAGAATGCTCGGTGGTAGGGCGCGGGGATGTGACAAGGGGAGTAAGTGAATAGACATGTTACAGTCACGGTAAGCGTACGTGCTTGTGCTTCAAGGTGTACACGAGGCAATGAGGTGACCTGTGCGCGCATTACAAGCACAAGTTCGGCAAGAGTGAACGACTGCGGCAGAAGGGAGTGACTGTAGACATCGCATGCTAATCATCTTACTCACGCGCCGCACGACATTGGTGGAGTGGGTAAGAAAGCAGGGCGGTGATTCGGACGACATCGAGCCTGTGCAGACTATATCTGTGCCTGTGCACTCCATCGGAGAACTTGGGGGCACGCGAGCACGGAAGGGAGAATAGATCTAGAATTATTACATAAACGGAAGTTGTCCTGCGTCGGTTAGAACCGGACTTTCCCTGAACAGAACGGGAGGGAACTTCGGTTCACATTCTATTTTCTTTCTTCGTCCATGCTATGTATCCAAGAGTCCAGATGCGGGTGAATCTTGCACTAAGCCAGAAGCAAAACCCACCCAGAAGCCCATTTCTGGATGTCGATCATTCCCTCGGAGAACAAGGGCGGACGAGCAGAGGCCCCGAGCAAAACTTAAGAAATGGAAGCTGCAACACTGTACTTCTCGAGTCAAGTAGCGGCGTTCATTTCGAACGCCCTTAGCAGCTGTTAACCACACGCATTGAACATGCCATGATGTAGCCCAGGTTTCGGCAAACTGGCCAAGCTGTATGCCATGAGGATTCAGTCTGCTAAGGGTGTCGTTCTTGGTATTATCAGGTTCGTCAAACAGATGGCATATATATTTCTTACAATAAATAGTGGGAGAGCAGTAAAACTAGATTCCATTTCAACGCCATCGTTACCTGCTTTTCTCTGACATGCATTTCTGTAGCTCAACAGGTACACAAAGTTTGAGGACTCTTTCCTCCGGTCTTCCAAACCTCACCGGCATGCTTAAGCTGGTCCGTATTGGTGCAACTGGCTCTTTGAGCGTCGTGTATCGTTGCCTGGATGAACAGAACATGGAGGTTAGCATTACTGCACTCAAACTTCACTCGAGGTTTCATCTATCTCCTTCTTCAGGTCGCAGTCAAGGTTATCACCTTCCCTCCCGGCTTTGACATGACCGAAAATAACCTTGTGCAGGTAAGTCTATATCAACATCTTGCTTTGCGCGCTGCTCACTTGTAGTCTAAATCTAGAAAGTCATATGTGAGTTGGGTATATGGAAAAGACTGCATCATCCCAACATCGTGCCA
>JBBPLP010000952.1:0-10684 GCA_038089875.1 Fistulinella prunicolor
CGTCCCCCTTTTCAGAACGCGATGTGGGGGGCTCTGACGGAGGGCGTGGTTGTTGCGACCAACGTGGCCACTTTTGCGCGTCTTCCGAGTCCTCGGCCACTTCGACGACCTCCCTGAAAGTGTGACGTGCCGTAACGTACGATCGTATTTGAAACATAGGAACATGCGGAAAGGCAAAAGGTGGATGGCAATCCCGGTAAGAACATGTCGTGAGCGACGGTGGTACGCACGACGATAAAATGAGACAAATGTGAATACGTACGTGACGTGCTTTCCCGCAAACAAGTACGTCTTTTCGATCTTGACTCGTTTCGTCGCCGACGACGAGGACGAAGCGCCGTTCACGTTGGCGCGCGTCGACGGCGCGGACACGGACGCTTGAAAGCTGGCCCAGAGCTCGTCTCGCTGCCTGCAGCGCATGCACCGTCAGCACCACCAAGAGTATGATTCAAGATAGAGTGAGAGTATAGTCACTTCTTTTGCTCGGCCAGGTCGGTTTCGGGAGCATGTTTTGTTACTACTTTGTCCTGTTCGTCGGGGCTGCTATCCGAGTCGTGATCTATATCTCGTACTCAGCGGTCATCTGGAAGAAACGGTGGAATGGCGAAATACCATCTTCAGGTGGGACATAGTCGAGGTCGTCTTCGGAATCCGAGTTGGTGGAGGGAAGCATGAGCATTGTTTAATTTAAAGGCCCTCGCACAACATATGCACACAACGCTGTCGGTCATCCACGATCCCCTGAGTCATCTGACAATCTACAGTTACAATTCTAGGATTCCCAATTGTGTATAGTTTACTTGTCCGACATTTCAATGTTGGTGATTTCCAGGAAACGACATGATGCACATAGCATGCCCAAAGTCGAGAAAGATGAAATCGTATATTCGAAGGATGATAATCTTCCGACTCAAACAAGTGCCTCGCCGCTCCTCGATCTCGACGTTAATTTAATTCCGCTACGCGGTGCGGGTACTCAGTCGAAATAAAGGCATGGATTTACTGTGAGAGAAGATGAGTGGCCGGATAGTGTATGTCGGAAAGAGTATTTGATACAAACCGTACATAGGATACAGTAACCAGCCGCAAAATAGCTGTATATTACAACTCTGGCTCGGAATCTGTGTCACTGGGGGCGCGCACGGTTTTATTATCTTCATCCTCATCCTCATCTTCTTCACCCTCTTCACTTTCAAAAGCACGGGATTCACTGATGCTGGAAGCAGCCTTATATCCAAGGCTTGACGACATGGCATCTGGCATCTCGGGGATTCGTCCACTTTCCATCATCAGAGCGATGAGGTCGTCTGCACAGACAGCCTTCCGGCGAGGACGTCCATCATCTTCTACATCGTCTATACCACGATCATCGAGCACTTGTTTAAAAATAGCCGTTTGGGCCTCTTTTATAGCGAGCATTGCGGCTTGGCCCTTCTTGAGTGCAAGCAAATAATCATGGTGCTTCTCGTTTTCTTCAATTTCTGTTAGTGTGAGGTTAAAACTCTGTGCGCAGCATTCAAGCTCGGCTACCTTGGCTTGGTAGGCTTTCCTGACTATCCTGTCGGGCAATGAAGAAAGGGCCGAGATCAAATGCTCCCCACCCTGCGGCAATAAAAGTAAGTATAATCGACGGACGCGATTCATTATCCACAACTCGCCTTTTCGACATCATCCAGACTCGTACCAATACGAGAAGAAGTTCGTGATGATCTTGCCGCAAAGCGAAGCTCAAGTGACTCAGGTGGAGGAACTCCGACTCCTCGTAGGCCACTATCAGGACGAAAGCGTCTCATCTTACCCTTCTGTGTGGAAATCGTGTGAGCCCGAATCCGGTTGGCGAAATCGGAAAAATTATTTGAAAAGGCACGGAGGTCTGAAATGGATGCGGATGGATGTAAGATTCCTCATAAGTATCAAGAAGGTGTCCTTCTGGCACCTGGTTGTGGGCAGAGATTGTCATCTTCTGAGCATTTTGGTGAGGACAGAGATGCCTCTCTTGGACTAGGTGAGGTCGAGTTTACTGAGGCATTGGTAAGGGAAGGAGATAGATGCGGTGCGGTAGACAGATCGTCGACCATAATACTATCAGTGGGTGCAGTGACGCTTAGATCGCCCGGTAGGGCGTACATACCCAATCTATTTTAGTCTGTCGGTCCGAAATTCCGCGTTGGAAGGACTTGCCCGAAGATTTCCGTTTCTGCGAGGGCTGAGCAGTTTACATAACGGCAGAGAAACTACTATCCAAGATTTGACAAAAATTCACTTGAATTGTTCGAACTGACAGAGGTCTGCCATAAGTAGGCTATTATATGTACTGATGAAGGTCCATAAAACAAGACATATACCAGTGGCGAACCGAAGATAATGGTAATACACGACTTGCTCTTCTCTTGGTACAGTTGAGCGTTATATTGCCGAATAAAGCAGGATATCGGCCTCAGACTGTGGCCAAGATAGCAAAGGATCTCTCGACCACTCACCCGATAGGCTTTGAAATAGCAGAGATTTAATGTGCGAATCGGAAATCAAGCCGCCTATTTCCAGCATCCTTCGTGGTGTTTAGGTAGTCCGCTTTCTCCTAGGGTTCAGGTTTAATTCCATCGTTCAGGAAATTTTCTCGCTACAAGTACTTGCCTCAGCCGTCATGGTGTCCCAGACCTTGGCTCGCTGATGATTCCGCCACGTATAGTAGGCCTTAGTCCCAGGATATAATAAGAGAACGTTGGCACAACAGATGATAATCAAGATTCTGTTTCCCTGCTCATCTATTAGGAGTCGGATAGGACGAAGTAAAGACGAGGACGGGATGCATCTTGCGACCAAAAAGGATAGGGACGTACATCGAGGTGCATCGCTGGCAACGTACACCTGAGATGAAACGATGGTGCCTACTTGTACGAACCTAGCATTTGAAATGATTCAGTCCATGAGTAATCGAAAAAGATGAGCCATCAACACACATGTTGTACAATGAAGCATTGACGGCACGACTGGCCACCGCACCCGAGTTTCTGGAACACCAGCCGACCTGTCATGAATAGATCAGGCTTTCCTGCCGATTTCGGGTTCAAACACTATCAACTACCTGGATTGGATTACCATCACTGACACCAGGGAATCAGCCAATGCGGAATAGGATAGGTCCATGAAAAAACATACGGACGAGAGAGGAGCCCGGTGACCAATCCCTGTCGACCGATCAGTACATTGTTCAGAGGCAACGAGAAATACCGACAAAAAAGAGCCATGGATTGGGGCTCGATGGTAAAATATAGAGAGCTACCAGGAACGGTAACACCCATACATTCTCCGTCATTGCCATCAATGTACGTTCACCAATAAACTCTGACACGACCGTGATCAGAAACATGGTGACAATTCCCACCGCTTGGTATGGTATAGTCAACAAATTGGTGTCGAATGTATTAAATCTAGAGCACCATTCAGCAAAGAATGGATGCGAAGATAGCCTTTACTTGCCCTACATGTCGAAGTAAGAGAGTAAGATAAGTAGAAGGTGGAAGACTGGGTATTGCGATGGTAAGGCCACTGTGAACGGCGTTGGTCGAGTGCTAATACATACAACTCACTTATACACTCACAGAACATACAAAGGCGACAGGTCATAATCGCAAATAGCAGTCCAGAGTCTCTTTAGGCTCAGTCCTTCTCGGTTGTGCATGTCACTCTATTGATGTTCAGGATGTATTGTTTTACCGTAATGCTATTCATTACCTTGGTTGGGTCGTCGCGAAGGATCTTGTTGACTATGATCACCTCCTCGCGCCCGGTGAACCACCCCTTTGGGCGAAACCACCTTTTCGTGTTTGTGGGCGACGGTGGCATGTTGAAAAAGAAGGAGGCACCTATGGCAAGTGTTATCAAACCTCTGATGGTGCAAGTAAATAAATGAATATCTGTAGAATCCCCACATCACGCACTCTATCAAGAATAGCCACCTGTGAGTTCCTATGATCAACCAGACAATACTTCTTGTGTTCGGAATAACTTACCGCCAACCGGCTTTTCCGGCAACACCATCCATATGGAGAATACCATAGGCCAGGAAGCTACCAACGATAGCAAAGAAATTCGTGGTCATCCAGAAGCCAGCCAAGCGAATAGGTAGCTCAGTCTTGGTGTAGAAGTCTGGGAGATGGTGTTAGTATACGACAGAGGCACGATCAGAAGGACAAACAAGACATGTATAAAACAAGCTCAGGTATGAAGCTAGAATTGGCGATATCAGTTAAATTTTTGGGAACAGAACCAGTGATATCATACCCTCCTTGAAGAAGACTGTCATACACGAAGTCAGGGTAACGTAGAAAGTGAAAACATAACAAGTCATCGCACCCGAGTAATGCGCGACAGGCAAGGAATGATGTCTTTCCGGTAAGCCAAAACTGACCAAGAGAGACGATGCCTACGGCTTGTTGAGTATCGTTTCATAGCTTCACTAGATTCCTTACTCCAGAGGCATACTTGCGTTGGTATCCAACGGTCGGGTCCAACCTGACACTATCATAAATGAGCGAACCGCTGAGGATGAGGCTGGCATACGCGCTTCGAAATTAGTTGGGACGGCAGCTCCGCAAACAGGTAGGAAATGCGGAAGACGGAGTTTCCCGTGTTGAAGTCTGATGCCAAGAAGGACATAGATTCATCAGATAGCCTAAGGGGAACAAAAACTATGTCGGGCACCATCTGTATTAATGCGCAGATCGGAAAGAAAGTTGGCTGAATTTGCTTGATTGATGTTGTTGTGATCCAAACTGAGCGCAGCAAAGCTGATAGCGGCCATGAACATGATCTTCCTGTCAATCTTGTGCAAGAGTGCCTTGAAAACGATAAACAGATGGCAAACGCAAATCTCCAAAGTCGCTCACCTTCTCCTCTCGGTAGGTCCACCTTGCCGAAGGATCGAAACGATGGATGTTTTCGTAATCCTTCTTCGGCCAATAGAATGGTGCAAGGTGAGGATCATCAAATATGGAACGTCTCGTGGCATTGGCATCAGGATCACGGGGAGGGACTGTTCGCTTGGTAAAGAATGCCCCTAGCCAGCTTGAAGTAGGCTGTTCTTCCCCTTCGTCAACGAGGTCTGAATGACTTCGTTCCTCAAGACCATCCTTGACTATAGATACCTGCCCAATATCAGAACTCGACTTGGTCAAGCTCGGAAAGCCGGGAGGGGTCGCCTCGCTGAGATCGGGGAGCCTTGGGGTAGACATACTACAAGGGTTAGACTAAAAGCAGGAAGTAGACATCACTAATCTTATACCTTTTAGTTTCACAATATCTATCGGCCCTCCACCAGGAAAGCTGGATACAGACTATCTGATACCCATGGATTGATTACTGAGTCAGATCACTGTGATATCTGAATCAGGGGCGGCCGCCTGAATTCATACCCAGCGTCGGATGCATTCATGGTCGGCGTTCCTCGACTCCTACGGAACTTGACATAACTTAGTATCATAAAGTTACATGGTTGTGAAGCGCTGCAATTTATCTTTTCCTTGTAAGCACGCTGCTGGTGTCCGCGATGGGCTCAGCAAACATGCTACAGCACGAAACTGATGGAGGAGCACGCGGCGTAACTTCGAAATCCGGGGGCCTAAGTTCTGTCAAGGCGAAAAGATGCCACAGGGACTCACTGGATGACAAGATCATATCTACTAATGGTGTTCAAATCTTTACGGCGGAAGAGGCTTGCGGTGGAGCAACGCTACTACTTTTCAGAGGGTCGTTGGGTGAACCTATTCCATTCATGGAAATTTCACATCGCCTCGAACTCTCCCACTGTCGTCACGATATTAATGCTCCATGTGAAACAGAAGCCTCGTGATAGATCTCCCATTGAATTGCCCACCGTCAAAGCGGAAAAAGCACACGGACGTTGGCAACACCCCTGCAAAGCCACAGCAGCAGATGTCACGTCAGAAATTTATGCTTGCTGACCCGATGGATATAATGGTGTTGATGGATATGATGAGAAGTGACCTCTCAGTCATGAGACGTTGGCACATATCACTGAGACTCAATTCTGTAGTTCGGTCCTACCCACCCCTCTGGCCTCGTGGTAATGATCCTAACCACTACATGTCTTTATCGTGTTATAATGACACGAAACTAAACCGGTAGACCTAGTCAGTAGGCTGTCAATGGGTACGACGGTTTTCCCCGCATATATGAATGGCTTACTTCATGCCCTCATTATTGAGTACAACAATGGGCCAGAATTCTCTTCCGTATGTCTCCCAGACGTTCAGCGTTCTTGTAGGGCAAATAGAACCTAACCATCCAGTAAACGGCTTGTCGCGTGCCACGTAGACAACTCAAGTAGCATCTTGACATATCGCAGGCACGTCATGCCTATGTTTCGGCGTTACTGCAACGTTGCGAACTCCCTGACTTTACAACCCTGTGCCAAGAGTACTAACCCTTCGGTGTGTATCGCAGGACGAATGACCGACAACATGGTTCGAGTTCGCGTGCGCATGAGCTAGCGCTACACATATCTAGGCCGTCCGTTAGTATAGACTATCTGACGCCTATGGATTGAGCACTATCAGATGCCACGATATCTGAATCAGGGCAACGGCGAATTTACACTCAGCGTCAGATGCATTCATGGTCGGCGCTAAATCCTCGACGCGCACTCTTACTGAAATCGGCATAACTTGATATCATATTGCATGCTTCTGAAGCACTGCAATCAACCTCTTTCCTGTTAGCATGCTACTTGTATCCGCGATGCCCAACGAATAGCACGAAAACTGATAAAGGGGCAACGCGTAACGTCGAAATGGGACGTTTCTGCCAAGGCGAAAAGACGCCACAGAGACTCACTTGGACAACAGAATTATCTAACGCTGTTCGATCCTGACAACGGAAGGGTCTTGCGGTGGAACAGCATCACTACTCAAATTCGGAATTGATATGTTCCGGTCGCAATGGTCCTTTTGGTTAGGTAAGAGATCAATTAGACAAATGACTTCATCATTGGACACAGCTCTTATCACTCACCGACATGTGATGGATCGCAAATGGATCGTAATACAATGCTTCTCGTATCTACCATGACGGTGCTCCATAATTCTGCCACCCTATCAACTTTCCGCTTACCTTTTCGATGTATCCCCCCGATTCCAGGACTATGTTGACGATTCCTGATCTTGTGCGTTAACTTCCATCCTGACGGCCAGCATTGGCAAATAACGCAACGCACGGCTCACCAAGGGTAATACTGGCTGCATCTCCAATAATTGCCTCTTTGTCCGTCGCTTGCTAATCCGTTTAGCACGAATGGAATCTTGGTGAGACCCTTGTGTATCATACTCGCAGATAAAATGTCACGAGTGCAACACACCAATTTTTAATTGCATTGTTGACGAATCACTTATCCTTCTTCCACTGTAAACGCACGCAACCAGCGGGTGTAACCTATTCACTTTATGCAACGTACTGAGGCCGAAGCAATTGGTAGTGTCAACAATGTCCTCACTGAAGGGTCACCAGATACACTTCTCGCGAGCAGTTCCGCGCTCGCCTCTACCATGAAGCCGCTTATCTTGTATATATATGCACGGCCCATCTGATTGTGTGATGAGACTAACTGAGCACCAAGGGAGGACATGCGTATTTATTGTACGGAGTGATGTCTGTGATCGTACCAGAGAGTGATTCGGTAGATGGAACTAGAGAATACTGCAGGCGAGCGGCATGATGGACGACATAAAATAAAATAAAAGCGTAAACACATACGCGACACGCTTCCCCGCAGCAAATACGTCTTTTCGATCTTGACTCGTTGAAATTGTACCACGGACGACGAGACGACGACGGGCCTTCTTCAGCGTAAGCACCTGCACGCGAGACAACACCAAAATAGTGATCCCGGAAAGTAGAGCAAGAGTAATGACTTCTTCTGCTACGCCCGCGGTGGCACTGTGCTTTGCTACCTTGTCCTGTTCGTCGGAGCCATTACTATCCAAGTCATTATTTACTTGCCACATTCAGTGGTTGTTCGAGAGGCACGGTCGAGTGACGAGATCATCGCCGCCGATCTGCAGAATATCATAATCGAGGTTGTGTTCAGAATTCGAGTTAGGTAAGAGCGTTGTTTGTTTCTGTTGAATTCACAGGCTCTGATTCGGCAGTCTCAGTTTGCCATCAGCGACAAGATTTTCCCAGCAGATAGTAAGAAAAATTTCACCATTCGTCCTATATACTTTGAAATATACACGCTTATAATATTTAGCGCACGAATCGGAAAACAAGCTACCCATTTCCAACCTGAATATACTTCAGATTTTGATATTCAGATGGACCGATTTCACCTGTCAACGGCCCAGATTCGATTCCGTCGTACATGAAATTCTGTCACCGTGACGATCGGCCGTCATGTGGCGTCCCAAATCTTTGCATGCTAACGGTTACCGCAAGTAGTGGCCCTCTGTCCCAGGATATGATAACAGGACGTTCACAGCCGAGAGACAGGTAAGAGATTTTTCTTGCGACAGAAAACAGGTAGGGACGTACACTATAACGCATCGCTGGCAACATATATATGAGATGCAATCACGTTGCTCATTCGCACAAACCTCGCATTGGAATTTTAATTTAAAGGTTGGCGAAAAAGACGGCCCTTGACGCACATGTTGTACAAGATGCAACTCACTTCTGCGGCACTTGGAACACCAACCGACCCGTTGCAACCAATAGTAAATCTCAGTTTCCCGCAGAATTTGAATTCAAGCACTTGAGCTCGCCTCTATTGGATGGGTGTAACTGAGACCAGAGAAATAGCCAATGCGTCACAATACGGGCATACGGACGCCTGTTGGTGCGAGTAAGTGCTTGACTCCATTATAAATGAACAAATTGCTAAGCATGAGACTGCCATACTGGCCCCGAAATTGGTTGGGACGGCAGTTTTGCACACAAGAAGGAAAGGCGGAAGACTGTGTTCCCCAGGTTGAAGTATGACTCCAGGAAAACATCGATTCATTAGCCAGCTTAGAAGGAATAGAGGGATATTTCGAATCACCGTCTGTAGTCAGGCGCAGATCGGAAAGAAAGCAGGTTAAATTTCCTTGATTGACGCTGCTGCGATCCAAGTTTAGGGCAGAAAATCTAATAGTAGCCATGGACATGATTCTTCCTGTCAGTCTTGCGTAGGGGCGCCTTGACAATGAACAACAAATGGTAAACAAAAACAGTATTCCCAATCCACTTACATTTTCCTCTCGGAAGGTCAACTTCGCTGAAGGATCGAAATGATGGATGCTTTCATAGTCTTTCTTTACAAAGTGGGGATCGTCAAATAAGGAGCATTTCGTAGTAATGACAAGATTACGGGAAGAAGGTGCTTACTCACTAAAGAATGCCTTTGACCAGCTTGAAGTAGAAAGTCATTCTTCTTATTCGCCGACGAAGTCTGAATGACCTCGTTCTTCAAAATCATCTCTAATCGTAAACGGCTGCTCGAGGCAAGAACTCGACTTGGTCCAGTTCAGGAAGTAGGAGGGACCACCTCACTGATATCGAGGAACTTGGGGTTCGACGTTACATATGTGGCAGATAGATCCTGATTTTATAATTTTAGTTTGCAGCGGAATTCAGACACAGACTATCTGATCCCCATGAAGTGAGTGTCGGGTATATCTGAAGTAATGCACCAATCATGAGCGATGGCAGAATACCCAACATCGGATGTAGAGTTTGCGATCCGCACCAAGTTCCTTGGCGCCCACTCCTACCAAGAATGGGACCGCTTCGTATCATCACATCGCACGTTGGTGGGTTACTGTGATCGGGCACTTGCCTGCCAGAGTCTGTAAGCACGCTGCTCGAGTCCGCGTTGCCCAGCGAACAGCATGATATGCGTAAGGTATCCACGAGGCTGGTAAAGGAGGGACGCATGGCATTTTGCTAAGGTGATGCCTCACTGGACCGTCAGTCTGGATGACAGGATCACACGGCAGCGTTTGATCTTGACAGCAGAAGTGCCTTGCGCTGGAGCAACGCTGCTCGGAGATCGAGTTCAGGTTGCAACGGTGAGGAGCGGATGACCTTGTGGTTAAGAGATCCGACGGTAGATCAATTAGACGGATCACTTCGTCATTGGACGTAACTTCTATCGCTCACCGACAAGTGGTGGATTGCAATACATTTGTAGATGCTTCTCATATCTACTATAACAGCACTCCGTAATCCTAATTAACCCCTGACCCTGACAACCTTTCGCTTACCTTTTTGCGTTCCCCCAATCCCAGGGCCGGCCGGTCCCTGATCTTGTGCGCTCATGCCCGCCTTGACGGTCTCGACCAACACACCGGTGGCCAGCGCTGGCGAATATGGGGATACACGACTCGCCAAGGGTGGCTCTGGCTGTGGAGGTGCAGGCAGACGGCAGGCTTTTTGTGGCAGCAAAGGTGGCACGTTCCCACCATTCTTTGGCTTTGCCGGCTGTTTGCCCTTGCTGGATGTGGGCGCTTTGACTGCAGGAACAGCAGGGGCAATAGGGTGTGACTGGGTGGTATATGGTGGCCGAGGAATATTGTCAGGTTTTATTCGTTGTATTTGGAATGAGATCAACTCCAACAATTGCCTCTCTGTCCGCCAATCAAATCATTTAGACGAACAAGGTAAAATGAGAGGAAGAATGGAACGCACT
>JBBPLP010000953.1:0-10678 GCA_038089875.1 Fistulinella prunicolor
CATCGTCCTCTCCCAAGATGCTCTTGCGCTTTTCCCGCCAGGACATACAGGTCGTTCTATGTGCTTGGACAACATTGCAACTCATCTCACAGATCGATACACCCAGTTGGGAACAATAGAGGATGTTAACGAGGCCATCGCCTTATCCCGAGATGCACTCGCGCTCTGCCTCTCAGGAGATATGGCTCGTTACATTCCCTTGGGAAACCTTGCAGGTCATCTTGGCGATCGGTATAAGCATCGAAAATAGAGGATGTGAACGAAGCCATCATCCTCTCCCGAGATGCACTCGCACTTTGCCCCCGAGGAGATCGTTTTCGGTGCTTGTACAACCTTTCATGTCCTCTCTTTAATCGGTACGAGCGACTCAAGAAGATGACGGACCTTGAGGAGGCCATTTGCCTCAACCAAGACGCACTGGCGGTTTGCGTCGCTGAGTATCCAAAGCGTTCCATGTATTTGAACGATCTTGCAAATCGTCTCTTCAATTGGTATAACTCGAAATGGCCATTGTCCTTGGTCAAGAGCCATTGCAGCTTCGTCCACTGGGCCACCTTCATGCAGAGTCTTTGCAGAACCTTGCATGCTATTTCCATGCTCTTTTCACGCGGTGGAGTCAATTGAAAGACAAAGAAGAAATGTTCAATCTCTATGCTCAGTTGTCACACATACCCGAAACCTTATCTGACTTCGATCTGTCTGCTGCTAGAGCGTGGATTCGTGCGGCCGAAGACTTTCAACATCCCAGGACTCTCGCAGCATATGAAACATATCTTCGACTACTCAGCCATCATCTCACTGCTTTGCCATCGTTACCTCGGCATCTAAATGTCCTCAAGAATCATACGTCCTCGCTCGCGATGGATGCATTCTCCGCTTGTCTTCGCAACTGCTCCCCTTCACAAGCTGTCGAGCTTATAGAACGGGGAAGGGGCGTCTTTTGGACTCAGCTCACTCGCCTGCGTTCCCCGCTAGACGACGTTATAGCATCTGGCCTGACAGGGGAGACGTTAGCAGATAACTTTACCCAGCTGACCTCGCTCATTTGTCATGCCCTTCAGTCACCCAATACAGATCAGCATGATCGTGTGTGCCGTTTAAACGTTCAACTCCAGGGCATCGTGTCGGCAATCCGGGAACTGCCCGGTCTCTCACGTTTCCTTCTACCCCCCCTCTTCTCCGACCTCTAGCAGGCTGCCAGTGGGGGACCTGTCATCATTGTAAATGCAAGCGCCCATAGCTGCGACGCACTCGTTGTTTTACACAACCGAGATCCCGTTCACATTCCATTGTAGGTCACAAAGAAACGTGTGCGAGATCTGTCGTCGGAGCTGCACACCTTGACCAAGCGAGTCAAGTTAAAGAACGTGGGGAGATATTTCGCAGCCATTCTGCGGGAACTTTGGGACAAGGTCGTTTCCCCCATCGTCGACGTACTTCGGACGGTTCGCCCACTCCAATCACGCATCTGGTGGTGCCCCACTGCCGAGTTCTCTCTGTTGCCCTTGCATGCTGCAGGCACATACAGACATGGTCAACAGAACTTCTCTGATCTCTACATCTCGTCTTACGCACCCACCCTGACCGCTCTCATCCGTGCCAGAAGGCACGATCCATCAAGCTTGACGCCAGCGGAGCTGCACTTTATCGCCATCGGTCAAGCGAAAGCCACAGGGGAGAGCGAACTCGAATCTGTCAGCGCCGAACTAGTCTTTATCAGACAGCGCGTCGATCACCTCGCCAAATTCAAACGTATCGAGGGTCCTGACTCCTGCATCGCCCGGGTCACCGACGAGCTCCACCAGAACGAATGGGTCCATCTCGCCTGTCACGGTCTCGCCTACCCAAAGAGACCGTTCGAGTCCGCGTTCGCGCTCTACGACGGCCACTTTACCGTCGCGCGCGTCATCGGGTGTGAACCACGGAACGCCCGGTTTGCCTACCTGTCGGCGTGTCATACGACCGTTGGGGACGAGGAAGGACCGGATGAGATGATTCATCTCGCGTCGGCGATGCAGTTTGCTGGGTTCCGTTCCGTGATAGGGACGATGTGGGCGGTGGACGATCGGCAGACGAAGACGATCACGTCGATGTTCTATGACAACATGGTGGACGGGTCGGGTCGTCTGGATCATACCCGTGCAGCGTTTGCGCTGCACAAGGTGATGCAGACGTTGCCGGATGTCTCGTTTGATCAACGAATTCTCTATATACATCTTGGTGCCTAAAGTACGTTTTAGTTTCCTGTCTAGCTTGTCTTGCATTCTATTTCTGCTCCGTCTGTACCTGTTACCACACATGCTATTGAATGTCTTGGAAGTACTTGCGAGGTACCAGTCGTTTGTCAGCTTCATAACTCAGTCAGCGAACAGCTCACTGACATGGATCAGTATGCACCACTAACGGAGGGTATATGAACTCCAATGACTTTCCTTTTCTCAACTACGACCGATGGAAAGAGTCCAGTGAAAAGTAACTTCCGGGTCGAACCCCAAAGCATGAGCAAATTTACAAGGTTATACACGGTTACCTACACGCGAGAAAGAAGTCACAGAGTCCACGGTATATACATTCTGTCAAGCCTGGTCAACAATTATATCGATCTAGGCAAGGGAGTGATATATTGGGAAGATTGCGCTTCGTGAACGATAACCATCTCTCCGTCAACCACGCACTAGTTGGAACGGGTCGACTGCCGTGACGCTCTGACATGCCTTTCTGTGAGCAGCTGACAACGAAGAAGATCGAACCATACTCACTGGACTAAAACAGTCTTCTTCACCCTCCTCGTTCAACGGGTCCCACGGTGGGGCGTCATTGTACCACCTGTAATAGACACGTGCCCGTCAACAGATATGATATCGGCGTCGAGGAACTATACTGACAAGTCGTCGCCCGTTGGATCGTTCCCAGAACTGTCCCGCATGAATCTCCAGAACCGTTTGATGGGGCGTCTCAGCGAAAAAAGAGGGATGAATGAATGGTTTCCCGTTGGATCGCACGCTTTACGAAGGAAACCACCTTGGACGTCGGCCCACCAACTGAAACCGCCGCCAGCACTTGCGCCGACTCCAGGAGCACCAGGGATGGGTGCTTGGGCTACAAGAGCGAGAGAAACCTTGTTGCCAGCTATATTGATAAACATTGTCAGTGATGGTATGCGAAGTAGTGAAGTGAGCCGATCATCGTACTCGTGTCTGAGAGATACATAGAATATGCAGGGCAGGAGTGAGTGTTTGTGACAAGCCACTTGTCCATGAGTTTGTCCACTTTATACAGTTGTTCTAGCACCACGTTTGGGGGGAGGAAGGTCAAACGAGGGCGGTGCATGATAAGAATGGCCTCTCGGCTGCCATTCTCGGTTGACCATTCCCCTTTGAGAGACGCATAGGCAATATTTGGGACGCCACTGTGTTGAACACGCTCGTCCAGGACCAGGTCATGTCATGGGGACAAACCGACTACGCACGCTGCATTGTCTAAATTCAGATCCCGGCGTTTGGCCCCGCTCGAGGAGATGGTGAAGTCGTCTTCGACCGGACCTTCTCGTGGTGGAAAGTCAGCCATGTTGAGTTTGACGCCGTGCTTGTCCAGCTCTTTCTGGAAATCGGGATCATAGATGTTTCCGTGTAGCAGGAAGCCCCCGGTCTCCTTGTCAACCGTACCGTATGAACCGACCTGCAGATCAGCAAAAAAGCACGTTCAGGATTTGGAATCGATGCAATGATCGTGATGGAACTGACTTTGACTTCGATAGGCGGATCCCAGTTGACCCACTTGGTGGATATTTTGTAGACAAGGTCGATGAACTTGCGTTGCAAGCACTGAGACGACATGGCGAGGTGAATCGCTTGTACGAGAGCACGATGCGTCGTGGGGAAGAGGAAGAAATGCCGGTGTGCCAGAACCTCTTCTTTAGGCACTGGTCCGGCGCTTGCACAACGAGAAAGGCAAGGCTGGACAACACAGCATCTCAGCCAACTCACCGCCGCTACGTTGTTCCGTTGCATAGCCCGCAGGTCAACGGAGGGCGAACCTGACATCGAGGTAGGCTAACAACCCATGAAAGAATTAAGTTACAGGGACTGGCAGACCAGTGAAATTGCGCCGGTGACAACAGTAGCGATTGTAACTGGGGACGAATTGGATATCGACGCCTACAATATTGCTTACGTCAGCTAACTTGTCCTCGAGGACACCCCTCGGAACTCCAAGAGATTGATGATATGAGATATCTAGTGGCCGTGTATTCTTCAAGTCCATTACACATTAGATGAGGGTGTTGGGGGAAATGCTATATGATATATGATACATGGCAAGCTGTATGTCTGACTAAATTCTGTCACCACCTACGTTCGACAAATGAACGCCTTTCATAGCAGCCTGGCGACTCTGCGTTGCAACTTCCAATGTTCTGAACGAGTGCGAGATTGAAGAAACGGTTTAGAAGGGTACATAAACAGGTGGTATCATAAGGAACAAGTCGCGGGCCGGGAGACTTCTTGATCCTGTTTGTGTCAACAAACCCCAATGGACGTCGCCGTGAGATGATCCCAGGTTTCAAATCACTGGTAGACCTTCCAGGCCACGCACAAGATTCTGGTCAGTCATGTCTTCGAGCCCGCCCAACCCCGACGACAAGAAACGGCGACGACGTTCAGACTATCCCTTCTTCCTCACCTACGCCACACGCTGGTTCGTCACGCCTCTATCTTGTTTTGGTGACTCTGCGTCGCTAATTTTGAGCACGTCCGACCCATCATATGGACCTCGTCTTCCTCATACCGGATCGACACCGCGAATCTGACACGTAGGAGCGACAACGACCAATACGCACACGTCAACAACGCCGTCTACTTCCAGCTCTTCGACGCCGTCGTCAACACCTACCTCATTCAGCACTGCGGGCTCGTACCGAACAATCCTGCTCTGGATGGGAAACAGATCGCGCTCGTGGTGTCGTCGTTTTGCGAGGTACGTGTGCGCTGTGCGGACGTGTCTCGCTTGCGTTTCGGCCGGGTTCCGGCGCTCGTATGCCGCGTGATATGCCTGGGCACTCGTCATCGTTGTTATCGCTGACTCACAGCGCTGCAGTTTTTCTCCTCGCTCTCGTTTCCGGACGTGGTCGACTTGGGTCTGAGAGTGTCGCGGTTGGGGAAGAGCTCGGTCACGTACGAAGTCGGAGTGTTCAAGTCCCCGGGAGGAGATAAGACGTCGGGGAGCGAGGATGCACCGGCCGCTGTGGGAGGGTACACACATGTCTACGTTGACAAGCAGTCTCGTACGAGCGCTGTGATGAACGCGCAGGCGAGGGATGGGTTGCAAAAGTTGGTTACCACAATACGCGCGGCAAAGCTCTAGTTAGATATCGTCACCTCGAAAATGTACAATTAAACAAGAATTAAAGTCATGCGTATCGCATCGCTGTAGTAGCCAAAGCCCGAAAGATGATTCTGTGCCATTCTACTTTCCTAAGCCTTGAATCCATCCCAATATCCCACCACGGCGAACAACGCTCCCTGGCTTCAACAGCGGTGTGTCCTCCGTCACGGCCTCGTCACCCATCTCGCCTTCAATCACGACACTCACATCGCCCTCCTCTTCGATTGCTTCTTCGGCAGACACTTCAATAGCTTCGCCGAGCGGTCTCCCAAAATCGTCGATCCCAAGGCGACGTTGTCGGATTTTCCATGCGAAGCACATGACCAACAACCAAGTCTGCATCACCGCCGACACGGCGAACATCATCCAACCTATAAAATGTAGTATCCAATCAGCCTCGTCCATTTTCCACATGAAAAAAAATTGAAACAGCATCGATGTCACGCAAATAGCTACAAAAACATGACGTACTCGTCCAATCAGTTCCTGGTCGCATGGCGATCGAGACGGCCATCACGATTCCACCAGGGCTCTGGATCACCATCATCGGGATGCTCAGTGCACCTACAAGCTTGAGGTTATACGTGCGTAGAAGTTGCGGGGCATACTGCACAGCTGCCAGTAAACTGGATGTCACGCCCAAGAACGTGGCCCAGAGGGTGATTTGAGGTGGGTGCGGCGCGGTAGGGTCTGGTGATGGTGAGGAATTCGCGAGTAAAGCAAACGTCGTAACGACGATGATTGCTCTATGTGGGATGGGTAGCCACTATGAGCAGTGCGGCGAAAGGATAGACAAAGGGACATACAAGTGGAGGAAGACGAGCCAGGAAACGATGACCGACAGTCTCCATTCAGAGCTCTTGAGTTTGGTGCGGACGTGATGGATCGGTCGTGCGTCGTGCGTATCAATGTCGAGTTGGATATACTTGAGATTTGGGGGATAGTAAAGCATGTAGAGAACCAGACTAAAAGGAAAAATGGGGTTCGCTAACTGGTAACTAAATATCCGTGATCACGTACATCACGGTGAATAGAAGCCATTGGACGCCGACTTGCAGCACGCCGGCGGTTTGCTCGATGCACTGTCCAAGACCCTGACAGTTTTGGTTAGGAAATGACGGTTGTTGTAAAAGGTAGCAAATAACATACCACTTCGGTGCAGCAGCGTATAACAGGGTATTGAAGAGTGACCCTAGAAGAAACATGTAGCATTAACCTCGATTACAAAGGCCGCGCAGCATACATGTTGAGCATTGCGGCTGCGGACGACGTGCTGCCAAGAAGCAGGAACCAAGGGCTAAATCCAATGGAGGTTCCAGCCCGAATTATGCGCAGATGCTGCAGTAGATGTTGGTTGAGTGCAAAATAAGCTGGACGGGCGAGAGACCCACCTGTGGAAGATAGGATAGAACGAGTCCGAAGATTAATCCAGTGGCAAGAACATTCGCTTTCCAGTCCGATTTCTGGTCATTGTTAGTCACGAAAGGTAAAATGTACGCTCAGGACGCACGAATTGACAGGCTGTCGATGGGAGATTCATTGCAGGTAACTTGGCAAACAGCCAATGGTCCACTAATGCAGCCGCTGCGTGGTGGGCTGAGACCTGGAGGAAGTGCCATATTTGGAAACACTTCCGCCACGAGATATCACGTGACCGCATATTGGAAAGACAGATCATGTGATCTACGTCTTAACCGAAACTTTTGCACCGACAGTCATCGTCGACATCGTTATCGAATTGCTTACCAGCAGTTCCATAAATTGGTGCCATGTCCCTCCGCATTCCATTAGAACTTGCACGTATCGTTGACACGACGTCTGCAAAATATGGCTTGCGAATATCCACGGGGTCTTTGTTCCGGGGTCGGTCCGTACCCGACACATACTTTCAACGTTCTTTTCACCAACTACTGCGGCGGTCGTTGCCACCACCCACCCCTACCTCGCCTTCGTGGCGAATTTCGAACGCATCAGCACGAAGTCGTAGCTTACACTCATCCAGTGGTACGCATATTCCTCTCACGCACTGTTTTCCGTTAACAATGGCATCCCATCTCAGTACAACGACATGGAGGCGTCACACGTCCTGCTTCCGGAACTGGGTCTGTATTCATATGTCCTGCCTTGCCTGGCCCAGCCCTGACCCCGTTGCTTCACAGTGTCACCCTACATTTCAAGGACCACAAGGGGACCCACATCAAAACCATCGAAGCGAACGAAGGCGACGACATTCTATCCCTCGCACACGAATGGGACATTGATCTCGAAGGTACCGACTTCCCTTCCCACGTTTGACTTTCGCCGAACTTCTTTCTTCCATCCACCCCCGCTACGCTCTAGGTGCCTGCGAAGGTTCCATCGCTTGTTCGACTTGCCATATCATCCTTCCCCCCGAACATTATGACCGCCTCCCGGAACCCTCCGATGACGAAAACGACATGCTCGATCTCGCATTTGGGTTGACCGATACCAGCCGTCTTGGATGTCAAGTCACCGTGACGAGAGATATGGATGGAATGGAGATTCGGTTACCGAGCGCGACTAGAAATATGTTTGTCGACGGGAAGAAGCCTACACATCATTGAAGATGGTATGTAGGGTAGGGAATGGGGAATAGGAATCGTTGGGGGCCTACTACGAGATGCGATGCGGTCACCGACGGTTGTGGATATCGTGCTTGAAATACTCCCCGCTCAAGTGATAGGAATTGTAGTGATCTGGTGGGTTGTGGTGGCGAAAAAGAGAGGAAGCAGTTTCGCAGTGCGTGATGATGATGAAATGCTCTTGGGCAGGTACGCTAACGGGAGTTATTCATGGTGACGCACCTGAAGCATTGAGGGATTTCTTAATTTGACAACCCCGATGCTGGACGATCTCAAGGTAACCGATTTCTTTCTGCTTTCAAGGTTGATCTCTGGACGACGCGTACTTACGGTGAGATGTCACGGTGTTCATCTTATTCATGACTACATATTTTAGGATTCCCATCGCGTAATGCATCCTAGCTGTCGGCGGGTGCTTGTTGGATCGTAAGGAGGAACAAATAACGACTTGAGAACAGTCACCAGTTCAGAATGTCTCTCATAATCAGTTCGTTCGCTTGCATTCGCCGTTCACCGACTTCAATACATCTGGTACTGTACAAAAGGTACTGGCATACACGGCCTCATCCAATCTGATAGGCAACCCACCACCAACTTTTCTCATCGACCCCAAATAATCAACATCCGCTATGGTCTTGCAACATGTTGTTCGCGGGTAAAGTGTCGTGCATTTCCAGGTTCGCCAAGGTGTTCAAAAGATCACATTGTTTCTCGAACCACAGTACGTGTGTCGGAAGGCCACCGTGCGGTCCAGCACATCAGTCCGTTTGCATGCTTGCCTGACGTGCGACTATCAGGTGAATCTGGGTGATGCAATCAGATAAGCAGCCGTCTGGATATATCAGGGAGTCCCACAGCTATGCAGTTGTCATTGATTTGCCCTCTGTCTCTCGAGTTGAGGAGGAAACACCGCCCATCACTATTGCCGGTTCCCCCCGGCTTGGGCACAACAGTCGGCCGGAATCTGAGAGATAAAAAAACTAGGGGCGCGGCGCTCAGTTCGCGGTTGCAGTGTCGCTTCGGCGCGAGGGTGGGTCGCTCAATACTAAACCCTGCACGGAGGGTAAACTATTCCGATATTTTTGGGTGTACCCTGGGTCACGCGGTCGCACCTTGTGGAGTGAAATCCAGTAGGGCGTAACAGTGGTTTCGACTCATGGCGGCCCATGGAGGTACCTCGTTGGTTTCTTCCCATTGATTTTGACTGAACATATAGGGTCACCGTTCAGCCTGTATACTGCTCATAGTGCCAATCTACACAAAAGGATCAGTAGTGCTCGAACACTTCAGAGTTGGGCGCTGCCGCTGACATAAGCGTTATCTAATCACGGCCGGCATCACGGCCGAAACTTCCTTTTAGGTCTGCTTCATGGACGATTAGCTTCTCACCTCGATGTCAGGTTCATCTTCACGATAGGAGGGGCATGCTTAAGAACCGTTCGCAGGACTATTTGATGAAACTGCGTCAAGAAGGCATGGTACCAGCGAGTTTGCTGTGAATGCTGTGCTGGTTCTTGGTGCCTTTCGATGGGGAAGCGCCGAAAGACCTACTTAAAAGAGTGGGGTCCCTACACGAGGCTTACTGGCATCCCTTCCCCTTCACCACAACTTAGTGCCCTCGTTTTCGTGGGCAAGTCACCCCAATTATGCCATCCTGCTTGCAACGCAAGTACATCGACCTCGTCCATAGAATATCCTCGAAATGGGTCAATTGGGATCCGCCTATGGAGATCAAAGTTAGTTTCGTGGCGATCATTCCATCGATTCTGGATATCTGAATGTGTTTTGCTCCTAACAAACTGGCAGGTCGGTTCATATGGCTCGGTCGATAAGGAGACAGGAAACCTGCAGGTGGAAGGGAACATTTACGATGCTGCATTTCAGGTAGAATTGGACAACCTCAATATAAAGATCAAATTAGTCGACTTCCCGGAACGACAAGGACCGGATGAAGACGATTTCATCATCACCTCGAGCGGGGCTAAACGTACGGACATCAACACGGACAATAAAGTGTGCGCAGTCGTCCTGTGGAACGACTCAGCTGGCATTGATCGACTAATTACAACCGCAGAGGCGTCCCAAATGTCGCCCACGCATCGCTCAAAGGGGAATGGTCAATTGAGAGTGGGAAGCGAGAGGTCATCCTCATCATGCATCGCCCTCGAATGATCTTTCTCCCTCAAAACGGAGTATTGGAACAGCTCTACAAAGTGGACAAGCTCATCGACAAGTGGCTCGTCACAAGTATTCATACTTGCCCCGCGTACTCCATGTACCTCTCGGACAAGTGTATGCCCTCTGTTTTGCTTTTGTGTCCGCGCTGTATTGTTAACGGCGTTTGGCGGTATAGCGGGCGATAAGGTCTCCCTTGCTCTTGTAGCCGAAGCACCCATCGCTGGTGCTGTTGGAGCCACCGCGAGTGCTGGTGGTGGTTTCAGTTGGTGCGGCGATGCACACAGTGGCCTCCTTCGCAAAGCATGCGACAAAGCGGGCAATTATCTATACACACCTCTCTTCGCTCTGAAACGTCCCGTTGGTCGATTCCGGAGGTTTTTCCGGGACGGGGATGATTCTGAACCAACGGGCGATGACTTGTCAGTAGCGTTGACTTTGTTTGTCGACGTGGATGTCCCAACTGACCATGCACACGCTAGATGGTACGATGCTTACCCTCCATGGGACCCGCTTGA
>JBBPLP010000954.1:0-10665 GCA_038089875.1 Fistulinella prunicolor
GAGGCAGCAACTACAAAAAGCTAGAAAGACAAAGTCTATTAAGACAAAGAATGCTCGCAAACCTCCTGCAAAGCAAACAATAGCAAGAATATAGGAAAGAGAAGAGGGGAAGGGGAAGGGGAAGGGGGATGATTCTGATTCTGATTCTGATTCTGATTTTGATGAGTCTACTGATAATGAACAAGATGATGCATAACAATATTAGCAGAACTCAAGTAACTGTTTGTGTCCTACTCCAAGTGATTTTTTCTAGCTACTTGAATAGGCTAGTCTACATCTCTTCAATACCATCAATACCATAAGACACAATATAAGCATCTGATGTGCTTGTGTAGTATTATCAAGTGGTCTTTGTATCAGTTTTCTAGTAATCTTTACTAGTTACTCAAATAATTTTTTGGCTATTCAAATTTCACTCTCTAATGCTACTAAATATCATATGATTACAACACAAGCATTCAAAGCACTTCTGTAGTGTTATCAAATAGTCTTCTATATTCCTCCTCTAATAGCTTTTACTAGTTGCTTGAATGAATTTTTTGACTATCTAAATTCCATCTCTCCAATGTTGTTAACATCATAAGACTACAATATATGCATTGGAAACACTTTTGTAGTGTTATCAAGCAATCATTATGTATATCTGCTTCTGATGACTTTTTATTGGAACACCAGGGAGGTTGACCAGCAGTCTAAAAATGAGTTTCCCAATACATTTCATGCATGTAAATGTCACAGAGATTGTTCTATAGGCATATAAAAATTTCTTTGGCATGATATAATCTCTTCTCCTCAAGATCAATATTTTACTTATAACAAAATAACCGGTCCGCCATTTTCTTAGAAAATTTATTTGGGACATCCCAATGGGTCTATCTATGATCTCCAGGTGTTGTTTAGTTGAAAATTTTGTCTGACATTTGTAATTACAATTCCCCCACAGAGTGTATGGAGCTTTCTAAGCTTCAGTTTAGCTTTAGTGGCGCTTAGCAAAGTTATGGAAAGCATAAGCTTTCAGTTTCAATGGGCCACTGATGAGCCAACTGTCATCGCAGTGAAGTTCAGCAAACAACTCTTGTAAAGCACTATGCATGCACCTGGCTCTGGCGCCCTGATATTGTTCTTGGGGCTGGTCAGGACGCGACACGCTCGGTCTGTCATTGTGAGTTATGTCATCTGCGTCTGAGTCCCCAAAAGCGGTGCCAACGCACGATCTGCATCATTTCAAGTCACAACGCCCTGACTCCCAGATCTGAGCATTCATCTCCTCCTTCAGACATGCTGTCTATCTCACTCTGTTTCCTAGAGTCCTCCCAGTTGGGGTATCCCATCTAACCGCCAAAACAACACCAGCTCCAGGTAATGATATTACACCTGTAGGCGACAACAAGTGCATGTCACATGGCGGTAAGTACACTCAAACTCTCCTCATACAGTACATGAACTAACAATCAGAGACTCCAACTGTGCAAAGAAAGCACACACAGAGGTGGCAATTGAGGAATAAAGCTGTTCTCAACAAATGTCGTTCGAGGGGAGAGAGAATGCGAGGATGTAAGTATGATCACGTTGAGTACATCATCTACCAACAAGATCATTGGCTCACCGAACGACTCGAGAACTCACCCGCCAAGCAACCTCTACGTCCCAAACTGCCTGACGAACCTGTGAAAGAGTGACTTGACAATATTTCGAGCCTCAGGCATGAGGCGAAGTGCCTACCATGCACAAGTGATCATGTTGAGGTATGGAGGAGCCGCCAGATGGATAGCTGAGCATAGGCTTGAAGGGGAGTGAACTGGATGAGTGAGTGTCGACATCCAGAGGCGTCAAAGTAGAAAGGGTCTAGACAATGAAGATAGAGCGTGAAAAGCATGAAAACTCCTTCTCCCTGCTCCACATCACCCATCGCTACGTCCTGATCGTCAAGGGCATCGGTGGCTGTTTGGTCAACGGCCATTTGAGAATACATAGTTGCGTCAGGTCCATCGTGGAGTGTGGCTGCTTGAGAACCCGAAGCAGCACCAAGCGGACCATGGTGCGTGGCCACTTGAAAGCTCATAGAGGTACTGCACCCAAGTTGGTCTTTCAGATGGGTAGACAAGGGTGACGGAGGAAGAGCTTCCGTAGCAGCATCAAGTTGATCGCAGCGTGCGGCCACTTGAGAGCTCGTAGAGGTACTGCGGCCAAGTTGGTCTTGCAGATGGGTAGACAAGGGCGACGGGGGAAGGGCTACCATAGTAGCATCAAGTGGATCACAGCGCGTGACTACTTGAGAGCTCATAGAGGTACCATGGCCAAGCTGGTCTTGGAGCTGCCAGGGCGACGGGGGAAGAGCTGCCGTAGCAGCATCAAGTTGATCGCAGCGCGTGGCTGCTTGAGGGCCTGTAGAGGTACTGCGGCCAAGCTGGTCTTGGAGCTGGGTAGACAAGAGCGACGGGGGAAGAGCTGCCAAACCTTCAAGGAGAATGGCCACTTCGGCTTCAGAGAAACCGAACCACCTCATGGTTAAAAGTATGTAACCGCGTCGCGCTCGCCACTGGATCTGTTTGTCCCTATCGCATAAAAGGGATTAGCTAAGTGACAAGCGAGAGCGAACGTTCGGCCTCGCCTTAACCTAATTAAACCTAATGGTGACTACGCAATTGCTACATAACCAACGGAAACTACACAACGCGCAGACATGAAAGTTGTGAGCAACCATTCCTGCACCAATCCACGTGCGTTGGAAGCTTACCGATTGACTTCACGCAGCCTTGTTTGAGTGTGCGCTCCACCATTCTCTCCGTCTGGTTCGCTCTTCAAGTTATGGGCCGAACAGTGGGGGGGGGGGGTGCAAGCATACACATGAACAGGGGGCATGATCACCCTCGGGGCAGGTGTGGCTGCGCAAGTAAATGAGGCTGGGCTAATGCGAACGGGTGAGATGCAAGCACGAATGGGCATGCGGGACATGGCTTACACTTTGTGGTGCGCCATGACTTATCAGGCCACGACAATGCCCATCGAAAATGTGACAAATCGCTAGGGTGTGGTTCGCCAATCGGCATGTTAAGGTGAGGCCCGTGAGCGTCAAGATGGGGTCCGTGGGGATGGAGCGAGTGCAAACGATTGAGGGAACGGTGAGTGGTGTGCAAGCCAACAGAGGACTTACATAAGTAACTCGGCCAGACTCGGAATCCTCGCGTGCCCAACTTTGATTCGAATTTTTCTTTTTTTCCATGCCATTTTACATGAAACGGTCGAGCCATCCTGTTCAAATCACCCAATCACCACGGCCCCTGCATGTCCGATGTCACCAGGCTCCGCAAGAAGAAAAACGCGGACGCACAGGCCGCCTTCCGCCAGAGGTCTCCGTCCCCCGCCACCTCTCCCTCCCCTTGTCACATCTAACCTCTTCTTTCCCCAGGCGCGCTAATTACATCGCCACCCTCGAGGAGACAGGTCAGTTCCTCCCTCCCTCCCTCCGTCTCCCCGCTCATGGTCTCCCTCCCCAGTCACCTCCCTCGAGTCCATCGTCCTCCAGCTCCAGGACTCATACCGAGAGGCACACCAGGAGGCCAGCGAGCTCAAGCAGGATAACGCCTGTCTCAAACACGAGTCGCGCGAACGTGAAAAGATCTGGAGAGCACTCTTGGCAAGCATGCAAGACGGGCCAGGCGCAAATCTGACAACTTGCCCCCACTCCCTTCCACATTCTCCACCCATACATCCTCCAACATCATCCTCCGGTCGCCATTACAGTGACGTTGCCATGGGTTTTCAAACAAGCGACGATCCCATTGCTATGTAATGGCGCGTAGGGCGCTTCCCCGAACCACAGTTATCCAGCACAACCGCCCTCCTTGTCCTATCCCGGCTTTGATCCCAATCATCTCTCCACTGCCGGTCCGACCCACAACTGGCTGCCGATCGCGTCTCAAAGTTCGGTCAGTATCCCTACCCCGTTCAAACTGTGAACTGTGATGCAGCTAGGACCCAAAGCGTCCAGCAAACATCCTTGTCCAGCGGTACGCTCCATCCCACGGCCAGGTCTTGTTACCAATTGGGCCACATCTTCTCGACGCATCATCGCCTTTCCTTAATAATGGCGCCATCGGTGACAGTAACCAGCACACCTCCAAACATCACTTCCGTCTCCTTGGTCGCCCACAGCGCCATAGTGCACCCCGCAGTACGTCTGGGTCCAAGAATGGTGGCGCCAGCCCACGGAAAGCATCGTACGTGCTTGTCGTTGTTCGTTTGTTCGTATATACATCGCTCAATCTTTGTAATCGTTGTCGTCTCAGACTGGGCAGTGCATGGACCTTGCCTTCCATCCAACTGATCGCTACTGGGGCAGTGCCAGCTCGTTCGCGATCTCGTTTGCCAAGATCCAGCGGATGCAAGCGATGCAGGTTGCCCTGCATGACAAGAACAAGCGATCGTTGAAGGGGATCCAGGAGGAGGAATAGCCGTGTCAGCAGGCGTCATATTCATATCTCCTGAAGTGGTGGGATGCCGAGGAGGAGCGGGTCAGGTTAGCGACCGGAGAGCAGCCCCAGACGCCCTAAGCTCACTCCACTGTCGGATGGTGCACTCTCTCAGGCTCTTCACCCAGGACCTAGTGTCTTGCTGTATCAATCGGCCCGTCATACGCAGGCGATGGATACAAATGCTCCAAGGTAGGCGTCGACACAGTCTTTGTATTCGTGTTTCAGCTGACCATACACTGTACAGACTCTGGGTTATCTGGGATGGTGGCGTGTATGACCTAGCAAACTATGTGAACGCCCTCTCTCGGTTTACCAGACCGGCTCCTTCAACTTGACTGTAGTGGTTTGGATTCGCAGACGGCGTCGCAGAATATCAACTGCATCAAGAATATGTTTTACCTTGGGCAAGGTCGATTTCCACACGTCGCCACGGTGCACGGTGCACGGTGCAAAGCTATCTTTTGCTTGTCTCCACCGATGTCCTGTGCGTTGATCGCACTCAAATGTAAGTATTACTGTTCGGCTTGAGGCTGGTGCTCACGTTTCACGCTAGTTCTTTCTGCGCTCTGGCTGACGGGTAAGCGCTCGCCCGAAATTCTCGACAAGTTTGTGCTGTTCCAGGTTCCGTCTTACACTGAGGGCGAAAACTCCCCCCGACGAACAATAGACTCGGTCGCAGGTCTACACTACGACGATAGGCGTAAGCTGATCTTCGTCATCTGTGACGGCAATATCTTTGGGAGTGGCAACGATCAAAGGACACCGAGGGTCGTGTTGGACATCCTCGGTGTATATATGGCAAAGTGTACTCTGGACTTCGAGGGGGTACGTCACTCTGTGAGTACAACCGTTTTTCGTTGTGCGCGCGCGTGGGTGTTGATTGTGGGGCGCTCTGCAGGTACACGGTAGTCGCCAAGGTCGGCAAGTCTACAGAACGATCCAAATCGTGGCAATCGTGGCAAACGAGACAGCCAGATTCTGCTCATGAAGTACCTACCACGTGGACTTTGATGCGCTCACGTCCTTGCTCGAGATCGAGGTTTATAATCAGATGCGCAACGTGATCGGGATCGATCCAGCGTTTTACGAGCATATCTTCAGTCGATGCGAATACGGTTCGTGACTTCATTTGTGGCTCGTGGTAACCAAGGAGACTGAAAGACATTTGTAGACAGTCGCACCAGAATCACTCGATTGGTTAGTCGCATCGGCTGCGGACGACAAGGATGTCATCTGTATCTGTATCTATGGTGAAAGAAAGCTGACCAGCGACGAAGGCTCGTGGCGGGCAAATATGGTATATGCAATTTGGTGTTATTGCCACATGTCGCTAATTTAAGGTATGTTAATGTTGTTACTTCTGCGTCATGGCTCAGAGAATCAATCCGCATCTACGACAGTCAAAACAGCGACCTCCTCTTTGACATCCCAATTCAGGTCAAGTTGGCCTTCAACGAGTCCATCGCCTGGGCCGGTACTAGCAACCAACTCCTTATTTATCGACTGGTGGTGAAATTATCTGTCTCGAGGTGTCCACTGACACAACGCTCTCAAGATGGATATTGATATTCCACGCAAACAGCGAACCCCTGTGCAACGCTGTAGCAGCAACTAGTACATTAGTAGGTTCATTGCCGTCTCCAGCAGGTTCTCAGTCTCATTCTAGGACACTTCAACGCATATGTAAATCGGGTATATCGTCGGGCTTACAGATAGTCATCTCAGCCAACTTCGACCCCGCGGTGGGCGGAGGCAACAAAATTACTCTTCATAGTCTCCGCGACATCCTTCCCTGCCGGTACCTTAACAATGTAAGTTTAACACCATCAAAATCTTCCACGGGATGACATTCTTTTTTGATGATAATCGTTTTCTTGCCTTGTCAATCGCAGGAGGGTTTAAATACCTCCATTGGCCCCCTCCGGGTGCGTTGGTACCCAATGCGGCTCGGTTCCGGCGTGCCCTAACAACAATTGTTGGTATCTTACACCACACGACCCCATAGCTCATTCACCCCAGTAACGTCAGCCAGAAGCCTGGCGAAATGACAGATTATTAGAAGTGATGATATCTTGCCACAGGACGGGAAACGAAAGGATCAACATCACCACCCGTTTGCCACCCGCGCCTTTATTAGGACACGCTTGCGTCAGTGGGACTCTGCGGGGGAAATTTTTCGAAAGGTCTCATTCATGCTCGCGTCGTCCATTCGTGCCAACTCACTAGAGACACAGTCGCTCAAAATTCAATCCACATTCTTAGCCTATGTCGCACTCAGCATGGCACGCTTTGGTCGAGGACATTCCGATTCGGCGAAGGAAATTTCAATCGTCAGTTTATCAAATGTCACGTCACCGATGTATACCTCGTCATTCTCATCAAGGTCAATTCATACTCGTGTACCTATCTATGATACTCATTGGTTCGGCCGACTTTAGGCTATCGTTTTATTTCTTTCCGGAGAACATGCAGAAGGGATGGTGCTTGTGGCTAATCTCCTCATTGTTTGTCCCGAACAAGACAAAGCATCGTTTCGCGTCGTCCAGGTGAGACTGTTTAAAATCGCCAACGGAGGACGTGTTTGACGATCTTTTGCAGGCACAATATGCGCTTAATCGCTGCAAAAGCATGTGTCAGTCGATGGGAGTATAATCGGGCGCATGAGCTACTCTTCGATGTGCAGGATCCTCCCCAGTTTCCGAAACATCCAAAGTTTGGCTGGCACAGATAGTGCGCATGGAGTGACCCATCCACCGGACTTCACGCAGTGCCAGACTACTGCTTTCCATTCCTCCGTCACATACTCTCCTTTGGAATGATTGCATAAGGATATCTCGACATGTATTATATTCTTTCCATGTAGTATTGCTAACGTGAGACTGTAATGTCGACATCTCCCGGCGATCTAGAAAGGATGTAAATATAATTCGTGTCTACAATATGAGACAAGCCGTCAGCGGTAATTGGGGGACGCTGAATGAGCAGTCAAATCACCCGTCGGAGGTATTAAAAAGGGTCATTCACCTATAGCACTTGTACGAGGGGGCAACGGAGAGAGCGATGCATTCTATATTCTAGAATCTAGATGATCGACATGGTTACATGGTGTATGTATGCGTGTATTAATTTGAAAGGATCGGACTCGAACACACGAGGAAGACACTAAACCAGTAATTAAACGAACACAATGACGCCTCTTCACATGCTCACGTTTCTAGACTTAGCCTATCGTCGATGGGGAGTCACCATGGAGGATACCCGTAGGCTGTAATATCATTAGTGGACAGCGTGAGCACTTTGGGTACCGAAGAGAGCCCACAGTCATCTGAGCCTCAGAACCGTAACCTATTCGAAAGAGCGCTCCCCTTTGGCCTCTGGAATTCAGCCGGCCAAGGTCTTGCATACCTATATCCTCGATCGAAACAGCCTGAACCTTATTTTCGCCCTAGAAATGGGGAGAAGATTGCGTGGGTGCATGTACGTCAGTGAAAAAGTTACTAGCAATCGACTCCGTGCCATATTATCATGATTAACCATTCAACCTCTGATGTTGCCTCGGATGCGTTGATCTCTATGCCAATACTATCCAGCAATCATGACGCAGATATACCCAGAAAATACGAATGCATTCGCAAGAAAACAAGGAAACAAAAAAAAGTTGCTCCAAACGACAAGGGTACCCCCCCTCGCCCGTTATCCGTGCTCATACTCATACTCGTACTCGTGCTCCTCTTTCCCTGTTTGATCTCCTCGGTCCTCATCGCCCAATCCTCATCGAGAGTATTCGATGAAGGCGGTCACTTAATCATCAACGACGTCGACATCGCCACTCCACATACGACTGCTGACGCGAAGGTGTAGATGCCGGATGTGGTGGATGATGCCAGCTTGCAACCTGGAAGTAGACAGGAAAGTAGTCTACGAGGCGTCATCAGGTGAAAAATGGTACTTGTTTGAACCAACATACAGGTTGTGGTGTAACAGAGGAACTGCAAAACGCTTGTACACAGCTGATGGACATGAGCAGGTGCAGGAGTGCCGGTGTGTGCTTACTCACTGACGCTGGTCCGGTTCGTCACGAGTGATAAAGGAACTGGCCGAAAGGAGAATAAAATAGCATTCGGACGAGGAGACACAGGAGAACATACGAACAGGTGTTTTGCAGCGATGCGGTGTACGCGATGAGGACGCAGAGACCGACCACACTGAGGACCAACGGAATGAGTACGGTAGCCGAACTGCATGGCGCATTGGCACCATGTCACGAGACGGCGCCTGCAATGATGAGAGAGTTGCCTCCTTTAGTAGAGCGACAGTCAACATGATTAGATCCAAATTTCCTACGTCTAGTCCATGCGTACTAACTTTTCACAGCAACTGCTCGCGGGAATAGGCAGATCCAACAGAGTGATGGCCGATAGGCATGCAATAAACAAGATAGGGAGACCGAGATCTGGTATATTGTGTGAGCGTCTCTGATATTCCGAGCGAGGCAATGACACCAACAGAAAATCCAATCCCATGTCCCTGTGTCGCGAGACTACCGACGTGAAATCCTACCCCGCAAGAACGTCCAGGTCTGCAGGTTGAATGCAACGCCAATGACATCATTACCATCGCCGTGTATAGAGTTGGAGAGGACATACACCAACCCCTGTACCGATACCTACCAATCTGTGTTTCCTGTATGGTCAACATGACAGTTGCGTTCACGAGGAAGATTAAGAAGAAAACAGTCACATTCCCCCGCCAGGTGAGACGGATATCCGGGCGTTTTATCGGTCCAATATAACGGAACATAAAGGAGGGAATCAAACCAGTTAATAGCCAGACAAAGAGGAGCCATCACTTTCGTGTGCGACTCGTAGGTATTTCCTCAGCAGTGGCAGGTGCAGGGTTGACCATCATAGCTTCCTTCGACGGGGTAAGGAAGTGAACCACCAGAGTTCCCTCCCTTCTTGTCCCATTCAGATCTCCAACCATCCTCGGGGTCAGTATGTATACGCCGGCGCATGAATCTTTGGCAAGGGTAAACCACTGACGCCATACGGCATGTGTTGATCGGAGGCCGTCAGCCTTCTTGACTCCTGCTTTTCCAGGCTTGTAGGACGAGCACGCTTTGCTCGAGATGCCAAGTATGCCAACAGCCGCGTCGCATGCTTGCTCGGTCGAGCACCACGGAGGGGCTCGATGCAGGCCGAGTTATCCACGATGGCGATGGTTGGAAGGGCAACACCACTCCCGACGATGTGACCGCTATGGCTGACTCCATTCTTGAATGTGTTGCGCAGGACCTAAGGTTGGACAAACTCGTCCGCGAAATTGATGCAAAATTCATCGAACTCATTTTGGCTGAACGCAGAAATGAGGGGCATAACTCCTGTGGACATCATCGAGCCAGTGCCCGTGGGGCCACGGGTCTAGAAACCAGGGTCGAAGAGAATAAGTTGAGCTGTGAGATGAACATCACGGTTTGCAGGGGCAACCTTGTGGTTCGCTATCTTGACGATGAAAGTAAAAAGGACGACGTAGAGATCGCGCATGAGCGAATCACGTTCGGTTGCACTTTGTTCGACGCTGAGAAGCATAGCGAGTTCTTTGCGAACGTAGTTGGTCCCGTTCGTCAGCGCCTACGCGAGGTCCTCTGAGGAAACACTGGCATGAGTGACGTGGTCAAGGACGGGAGCGTTGACGATGGACACGGAGTCGTCTTTTCCTTCGGCCTCCATGAACTGAACAGTGCTCAAGAGGATAACAGCAACGAGGGCGACGTAAATGAAAGATAAGTGCTTCAGCTTGAAGCCGAGCGTGTGCATAGCAACGTAGACACCCTCCATCGCAATAGCATCGTCACTGAAGGACACGTTGGGCAGACGATAACAGCCTGAAGAAGCCAATGGGTCTTCAATGTTGATCTGGTGGCACGGCACCAGACAAGAGCTGGTAAAAGGTGCGAAAGGTGCGTTCTCCGGGGGCAAAGCGACTGAGCCTAGATTTCTCGAGTTTGAAAACAAGAACTTTGGTGGGTTCAATGCGACCGTGATCGTTGAAATGGAGTTCGAGGTGACAACTATGCTGTGAAGCGTCCGGATTTGAGACGGTTTTTGCATTTCCAAACGACGCGTCAAGGAGAGTATGAAGGGGCTTTATTTGGATCGCCCTTCTGGGCCCTTTCTTGGAACGGGAAGAG
>JBBPLP010000955.1:0-10665 GCA_038089875.1 Fistulinella prunicolor
AAGGGATGGATGGATTGATGGAAAACGAGCTGACATGTGCAATGTGAGTAGTGGAATTGGTTTACGAATATGAACTAACATGTATGTATATTTGAGCGGGCAGCTGTCAAGAGTTTATGTGAGTATGGTGAACATCGAACATAATAAAGGTAAGGAAATACTGAAGAAGAGGTAAAATATAGGACGCACGTAACGAAGATTCGTGGAGACTGCGAGCACCTCTTCTGTGGAACGTGCATTGTGCAGGCATGGTGCAGGGTATATACTGTGGAGAGGGGTGATGAATGGAGAGAAGTGAGCGGAAGGCGGTTCACCTGTCCAAAGTGCCGATCTGACTGTGGCGACATACCTCGGCGAGAGATGAGGGACAAAAAGAACATGCCATTCAAAGTTGATGTGGCGATGAACCGAGTTCTGGACCATATCCAGTCGAATGGAATGGGGGCGATGCAGGAAAGCATGTCGAGGGCGGATCTTTCTGAGCAGAACGAGGATATGGTAAACCGATGGAAGGAGGGTGGGACGATAGATGTGGACCGAGATATCGGCAGAATGTAAGTGCAATCTAATGATGTAAACATATGAGATGAGCTGAAAACAACAGACTTAGCACAAAAATGATGGAAAGATTTGTCCGCTATTGGACGAATCTTGATATGGAAACTTTGCTTGGACGGGTTAAAAAATTGAAGCCAAAGGTTGTGGATGGAGTGTGTAGTCTCCCAAAATCACCTATACAGAGAACACATCCAAGGCGGGATGTGACGCGTGGCAGAGCCCGAGAGAGGGGAAGTGAAGTGAACGTGGGAGCAAATCTGTCAGAGATAGAGTACATCTATATAGAGTCTGATACTTCAAACGAGTAAAATATATGAATTGTGGTATATATTCATAAAACTGGAGAATATGGAAGGAGGTAAGATCTAAAACAATGAAATCAACCAATTCATCTGACGTATCTATCTTCAGAAAACTGGTGAAAAGAGAAGGAGATAAAATATGCAACAAATGAAGCAAATTGGTAATATAAATTATATTAAAAACATGATATTCATACAAGTACTTCGTCAAAATTACCGCAATCTGACATATGTGATGAATTGCGGCAAATTCTACCTGATGGCGCCATGAACACATATGTATTTAGGACATGTATGGAGCATTTCCCGCAATTTGACATACATGTCAAATCGCGGGAAATGTTCAATACGTATATGAAGTTTGGATCTTAAGTATACACTCGTGCATTCCCATCTATATTTACAACTACTATATATAGTAATTGTGCCATGTGGTCTATATTTACACCTTGATTTCGACTCATTGTTCCCACCACAATGTCGTCCACGAAATTAAAACCGAAACATGCCACTAAAGGTAAGAAGAAGGCAGGAAAAGGGGCGGCTACTCCAGAAGATGACGGCACGATCGCGGATCCATCCGCGATATCGAAGGGTGTGGGTGGTCCAAAGGTCATCGGCAAGATCGACAAATATATCGATGAATTCTACGATCTGGAACAGAAGGCACGTCAGGCACTCATTGGTTATGCACGCACAGACATTATCCGGAGAAATCTCGTTTTTGGAACTTACAACAGACGCGAGCTGAATCATGCTGAGAAGCGAACTCTGCTCGAATCATTCAATCAAAACGGACTTGATAGATTCGGTGTCACTCATGCCATACCGCTTCTGATTTCCAAAGTGGATCTCATTGAAGATTCTGTCAGTTCGCCTGCGACAACGCTCGAGAAATTTGAGAAGGACGGGACACACCTTCCTGTTCTTCGCCTACACGGAGATGCTGTGTCAGATGAAGAAGGGCAGTTTGATGAAGAGGAAGGACCGGAGATCATTGCCGCTGGAGGCCGTCATCGCCGATATGCTCTGGAAGATTGGGTGGCTCAGAAGAAGACTCTCGCATCGAATGCAAAAAGGACATTGAAAGAGTTGAGGGACAAGACGGGCGTTGTCTCCAGTGATGCAGCAACTCAGGAGCAGATCTTGGCAGCAGAGAATGCCCTCAAATACGCTCAGGGATTGGTGGAAATGCACGGATCGTGGATAGTCGCCGTGTACGACAAAGGTGAGTGTCACCGTTGGTTGGTTCCGCCCGGAAATGGTGGTGACGAAATATGTTCATTTTCTACACTAGATCTGATCGATTCATGGGGAAACACCGTCGCAATACATCTGTCTACGAACCAGAGACTGTACAGCTATGCGGAAAGCGTCGAGGAGGGAATCATCCAGACCTTCAAGATGATGTTGTCTCAGAGGAAAACTTGGAAAGACTGCGTTATCGCTCAAGGTTTGCGGACTCAGTCGCACGGGTACAAGATCGCAAGCCTCCTCCAGCAAGACTATGTGTGGAAACTCATGGAAACTATCGTCGACATACCATCAACACACTACGTTCACTCCGATATATTCAAGATGTCACGTCTGACAAAAGATTTATTGTCAGAGCACGGCGGTGTGAGTATCATGCATTCGTACCATGTTTGAGAAAGCGTCTGAGTATTTGAGACGAACAGCTGTTAGCTGCGACAACAATATTCATGGAAAACCGTCTCGGATTATGCTTCAACAGTGTTCCATGGGATGCCGAACGGGTACAGAACGCGCTCAAGACGATGGCGCTTGAACGATCAACTCAAGGGTCGAAGAAAGAGGCAGAAGAGTTTTTGATGGAATGTATGCAAAGGCTCGAATCGGAGACCCCGATCAAAGAAGCGATGAACGATGAACTCCGCAAGGGTATTGACGACACATTCAAACGGCACCTTGGCAAAGGCGAGATGTGGAAGTATATTGGAAGTACTGAGGGTGGGTGGAAGGAAGCTTACGATGCATACGTGAAGGACGTGGTGGACCTCATGAAGATGATGAACCAGAAGATGTTGGCGGAGGAACGACTTGTGGACGCATCGGAGAAAATGAAGAAATCCTGGACTGACTGCGCTTCCAAGGCCAATCTCGTTCTACAACGACATGGTTTCGCTGATGATCCAAGCCACCTCCCTTTCATGTCGTGCTCTGTATGGACCTCACTGTCGCAACAGTTCAGGCGTGCTCCCAAAGCTCTTCTCGAGGTATGTCAATATGTTCTTCTAATTCCGTTTTACCGCGATCAGACACATGTGTCTGATCGCGGTAAAAAAAAGGGTTTATGTTGACTGGGACGCTCACCGTTTGATGTGATTGCGAAACGTAGATAGCATCCTGGTACAGTCCACTTGTATACAACCACAAGATCGTCGGAGGAACATGGAAAATAGGCTCAGCTACAGCCGACATGATCCGCGCCATCATGGCACACACAGACTTTGACAGCAATCTCGTGCTCCTGGCAGCAAAAGCGGTGAGCATTGTATTTTATCTACTTCACAGTAATTCTAATCCATTCATTCAAAGACGACGTGGTGCATCATTGAAAATTTTCCTGCAATACTACGTATGGAACAAGAAATGGATGATTGCAACATGCCATCACGCCCGGATTCAGCCAAGGTTCTCAAGGAGTTCATGTTGTGGGATGGAGAGCACAAGATCGTGAAGCAGTGGAAATATGGCACACCATTGGAGATCGATAGAAAGACAGATGACACCGAAGGTGAGTTATCCGTGCACGATCTGATCGTCGATGACTCTGACCTCATTCCTCGATGGATTTTCAGAAGACGTACTTCAAAAGGAACTCAACTTGGAGGTCACATATATGGATGAGATATTGAAGAGGAAGATCAACAGCATGAAAGACGTCTTTCATGTGGAATCGTATCCGTGGCTCGATCCGTGGACCCGTCCTATAACTCTCAACTCTGCTCCGAAAGGTTATTCCAGAACTTCTCGCCTTCTCGATTACCACACCGTCGTCTGGAAGAGTGTCCGTGGTCCGAGTGAGTCACGATCTCGCAAGGAAACGATAAGTGCAGCTATCTCTGAATTCTGCACAATTTACAAATACCGCGTCAACCTCTTGTCGTTGGAGGGAAGTGCTGCTGGATACGTTCGAGCTGCTCTCGAGTCAATCGTATCGTTCTCTATCAAGTCTGGCAAAGGTCGTCCTTCTACGTCCAACAATGACACTTCCAACACTTCACGGATTCTGACATGGCCAGATGGAATCGATTATGACTCCAATGCCTCTTCCTTACTCTCGTTCACCTTTCACAATGAAAATGTGAATGAAGTGCGCTTCTCAGCGAGGTCGAGAGACCGAGATGCGATCAAGAAGATCATCCACACTGTCCTATCTTGCCCAATTGCATGGCCAGTCGACGACGACGATGAAGATTCACCTCATCGTCTATCCAAGGCAAAGACTCGTCCTGCTCGTCCCGAGGTGCAAAGACCTCTCAGCAAACTAGTACAGGTGACGCGATCTCCACATATAACAGTTTCCTTGCACTCAACGAACATATTTCAGGCTCTTGTTTGCAGCGGCTACGAACACCGAGAGAATGACATCGATTTCAAGAAGGCCATGAGTGGCGAAATACCACCAGAGGACAATTTTTCATTCGATTACCTTGATGAGAATGCCAAACTGTCCGCTGACGATTCAGATGGATCTATTGTCACATCCATTTCATGCATCTTCTCTGCCATGATGACGAAGAAAATATTGGTCGAACTTGGCCAAACACTTGATGATGAGCCCGGTGAGTGGCATTGATTATAACACACATCATATTAATGAATCAAAACATTGCTCGAACAGCGAAGAAAATTTCCCCACATGCTGCACCACGGTCTTCTGTGACAAGGATCAAGACGAAGGCTCCTCAGATTCCAATATCAGACGATGAGGGAGGACATGCACAAGCTCCATCAAGCTCCCTCCCTAACCCATTTGGATCCGACACACAAGACCAACACACCGACATTGAGATGCAAGATGAACAAATCATTCCCACTCAACCTGCTGATGAAGGTGCGTGTACATCCCTTTCCACCGCGATTAGACATGTGTGTCGAATCGCGGTAATATACAACATGACATTCTTTTATCTTTGATCGTTATAACTTCCTGTCATTTGTAGCGATTCGACATGTGTGTCAAATCGCGATAATCCCCCTACACCTGTGACAGGGAGACACCTGTACTATAGCACAACATATGTCACGATTGGACATCCATGTCGGATCGTGGCACAACAACAGCGACACTCTTTCGCTGTTCTTATTCCATCGTATTATTTGTCGCGAATCGACATGAATGTCGATTCGCGGTGTTTCTATATCCATCATATCCCATATCTTTCTTTCACCGTTGTGTTTTCTTATATTCATATAATTGGGTGTCATCATTGCTCCTCATGGTCATGTTGATCGTGTGCTTTATGTTCATTTTATGGTTTCATTGCTTGTTTCGGCGCGTTTAGATGCATAGGTTGGACCGCGGTCGTTTCGTTTCGTTTGATCCCATGACTTCACCGAAATCGTTGTCCTTTCTCAGACTAACCCTTGGTTTCCTTTTTAGGACATGTCGTTGCCACCCGTGCAGGTGTCGACAGTATGCCGTTTCTCTTTTCATTCACACCTCACATCCCATCGTCCACTTTCAGAGATCACAAAGACAATAAGCGAACTTCGTCCGTATGCAAATCCATCCAAACGTCCTGTCTCTCGGCGTCGTATGTTTCCGATTTCACACCTGCCCTCATACTTTGCTCTCACTCCATCATCGTCAGAACCTTCTCCGACTCAGCTTCCTCTCCCTCCCGTTCCCGCTCATGCGACTCATCCAGCCTCTTCCAAAGCCCAGGACGTGCGCAAGAATCCCTCTCACCCTTCCAAATCCCGTCAGAAACGCGATTCCCCGGAGCCAGTCGATACTGATTCTGTGTCCCGTGAGCACCTGCCTCAATCCTTCCCCACATTTCCGTTCTCCATCCAACTCACTTTGCTTTCCCTCCCTCTCAGCTCAACGCAAACCAAAGGTGAAGCGCCGCCGTTTCCTTTCTGTATCTGGCGGTGAACAGGGAGAGGTCGACGTGCAGAATGAACAGATCATGGGAGATGGCGGTCATCCTAGCGGAGATGACGATAGCATGGATCTGGATCATCGTCCTCATCCTGACGATGACGCCGCATCCACTTTCAATCAGCCGTAACGATCTTGTTTTTTTGCTCGCATTGTACAACAAGGTCAATTTGTATGTCCCTTTTGAAATTCCGTCATTATCGAATGTGATGTCTGCCTGTCTCTCGAGATCGACACCACCCGCTTCAATCCCATACATGTCCAAGTCATGCTAATGCGTCCGTTTCTCCATTCCTTCTAACTAAATCGTTATTCCCTCTTTTCTAATCCGTTCCTCATGTACGTGAATCGGCCTCTTTTAGGTTCGTTTTGTTTACATTCATTTCGTGCTATTATTGATCATGGGCTCCTACCCCCAGGCCATTCACCCTGTCACATTTCCTGGTCCGCGAGTCCACACTTGCCGTGCAACTATTGCTTGTTTTTTTATCTCTCTTTCTCGTCTCGTCTTTTCTTTTCTTTTCTTTTCACTTCCCTTCCTCCCTCACTTTAGCAACAGTCCTGTCCCACCCAAGAAGGTCTCCTCTACCATCTCACCTGTTATGCTTCGTTCTCGCTCGTCAGTCCTTTCTTCCTTTCTTCCTCCCTCTCCCCTTCCTCACATACATCTTTTCTGTTCTTGTAACGCTGGTAGTTCTAGTCCTACACAACCTGGTCCCTCTGACTTCGAGCTCGACCACCCCAGTGACTTGGGCGATGATCTCAATTCTCACCAAGTCGATCCCCTTCTGCAGCAGACCCCTGGCGATGCTCCCTTTGACCTCGCTCACGTTCCCAATCACCTCCATTCAGAAGACCATTATCCTCAAACTCTTATTGATGACGCCGTCATGCGCAGTGTCCGTCAGGATGATGACAAGGACTTCGAGCAACATTTTAGAAATCACCCAACCCAGAATGTCTGGCTCTCCAATCTCAAGGACTTTTTTCAAACCAAGAACTACCGTGCTGCCATCAACCTCCTTCGTTCCCGCTCACGTCTCCATATCAACAATGACTTTCTCCTTCGTGTCAACGATGACAATGTAGTCCCCTTCATAGATGCTCACTATGTCGACTTCCTTCTATACCTTGGTGGTCGCCTCGGTCTCGACGCTCTCCTCCCTCCATTCACCCTCATTAATGACCATACCTGGCATGTCAACCTCTCTTTCTCCAAGATGTTCAAACTCTGGCCCGACTCTGCAGTGTCACTCCCTTTTTCTACAACAGGTCGCATGATCCACATTGGCTCTCGTTCCCAAGAAGAGATCTGGCTCGCCTTCCTTCCCAACACTCTTCTCCATCAACAAGACGTTCCTCCAGACATGACCCCCCTCAACACTTCTTCCACCTCCTCTGCCTTGTCCACAAACCATGCTTATATCACCGTCATGTTCTTCGCTTACATTCTCTCTCGCATGAATTTCCAAGACATATATTGCAATGATACATATCCAGATCCTATATCTGCACAGTCTGTCTCTCGCGTCACCGACTTACTGTACGTATATATTATAGTATTTATTCATTTCCTATTCACTCTTATTGATTTTCACCACCTTTCTTCCTTTACAGAGGAAGGCTTGATGAAAGAAATCGTGTCCTTGAGCTAACCCTTCCCGATGCTCGCCGACTTCACACTGAAATCAGAATTCAATGGCAGAATTGGGTCGATGCTGCCCCCACATCTTGGAAAGCCGACTCTTTCATTACTCATAATTCTCCTGTCGCACTCACCATGCGATATGGTCAAAATCAGCCTGTTTTCACCTCTCACAATCCCAACAATGTTCAGCATGAGCAGCATACTTGGAATAACGACAGGGATCTACGCCATATTCGTCTTATGGGCATGTCCATCGCACATCACATCATGTCAGTTTCACAAAGTTTCTGACGTTCATCATGCCAATGTTTTCTTTAGTTTTCGAGAGGCTCAGGAATGGAAGGTCATTGATGGTGCCCAATTGCATCGCATCTATGACCAGCTATATGATCTTCCTGTCACCGACCAAGCACGCACTCTAGTCAACATACGCCGACAACAACATGGCCATGAACTTCCCGTCTATGATTCCAATGGATTCCGTGTCCGCCGTCGAGTACCAGTTGATCAAAGTGCACGCTCTGGCGCCCTTGTAGACCTTACAAAAGTAGACGCCTTGTTTCCACCTGATATGGAAGGCAAGAGTACTCATCACACCTATCCCCTTGCATTCACTAAACGCTTTGGCAACGTGCAAGCAAATAGAATCACGCTTCCATTTGAAAGCGTACTACAACGCATTAATACAGTTCTTACTCCTGCTATCGGCGACGTTGAAGAGGGGCAGAACGTTCAGCATGGTGCACCTATCGTGACTGGAACTCAATGTCAAATATATAATGCCATATCCCACCGAGTTCGAGATCAAGCTCGCTTCCACTATGTACAGCTTGGACTTGCTACCTCAGTTCTAGCCGGCACGACTGCCACCACACAGGCTTTGAAAAGACGTTTCGAGCAGCGCAAGCAACATTGTTTCGCAGGTCTGCCCCACCAACGGTATGAGAATGCAATCAGGGGCCCCGATCAACCTCAAGCTTTAAGGCTTGAACAAACTTTTATGATTGATGTATATAGGCTACGACCTGAGCATAAGAACGGAAGGTATGATCACTTGACCTTCTCACTGGCATGAGTGATCGCTGATATGTAATACTTTTAACTAACCAACTTGTTTTTTCTCCATCATTCGAAATAGTATACTATATACTGAGGTTATTGCGAAGATATGTCGTTACCTTGCACATCCGTCTGTCATAGATCCAATCAAAAGATGTCTTCAGCCATTCAAGCCCGAGGTAATGTACCGTCGTCCTCTTTTAACAGTCTTTGAATGTTTACATATTACTTCTTTATTGGCATACTACAGGTTATTCCAAATCTGTTGAATTGGACAACGTATCCAATCACTTCCCTGATCGATCTTCTTTGGAAACAGCATCGTCCTGATTTGCAGATAGGCAAACAAATAAATCCATACCATATTGAATTTATGTCCATGCTGGAGCGTACGCTGAACTATGCTCATACTGGCTCAGGGAAAGTATTATCAAGAAAGCTGATGCTTCCGACGTTCCTTTCTTTAGGTATTTTGCATGACGGTACTCCTTGCTTGAATGACAGGTTCATTTCTTTCCCACGTCTCATGTCAAACTCAGAGGTGGACCTCATGACGGCGATCTGGTTTCGCTCTCCATCCAACAAGCAGCCATTCATGGGATCCAAGCGTGTGCAAGAACTCACGTATGGAAAGTCACATATGCAGGCAAGTCTTTGTCCATGTCCTTGTCATTCGTGCAATCATTTCCTACACACCAATTTTCCGCAACTCGACATCAGTGTTGAGTTGCGGAAAATATGCCATTATATACATATATTCCCTGATGAATTGTCAACATGTTTCAATGAGTAGCTAACTTATATGATCAAATTTCACAGCAATCTGAAGCTCGACTTATCATTGTGGATGCTGTGGAGCATCCATCATCTGTCATCTCAATGAACCATCTCGATCCTGCGTCTTTTTCCAGGGATCTTATCACTCGTGTCTTCCAGGTGGCAATCAACATATATATCGAGGATGTGAAGATGCTGGTTGCAAATGCTGTCAATGCTGAACTTCAACCATTGTCCAATAGTCGTGACTATGCAGAGAGACAGGCAGGGAGATCACGCCGGATTGCACTAAAGTCATGGCTAAAGTCAAAGAATCCACTCTCCTATGAAAAGGAAGACTTTCCACATCTCCTTGCAGCTCTTTCCCCTACCAGAAACAACAATCCTCGCGAGGATGCTAGAAATAGCATACTATTCTCTCTCAAGGCACCTGATGGAGAAGGACAACCAATTTCATATTTTGTAGACAAGGTGATCAATGGCGCGTCGAAACGCCGTGAGCCTCCATTCATCCAGAGTGGTCTATTTCAGCATACGATTGCTGCTGCTCTGGATCTACTTCGTCGTCTTGGAATGCATCATGATCGCATTCACTACACAAATCATGCAGTTGAGGATGATTTCTTCAAATCCATTCTGGGGGAGATTGTAACAAAGGCAAAGATCAATCACATACCATGGTCTCAGAATCGCAGTGATGTCTCACAAGATGACATATTGTCCAGTGCTCGGGGACGGGGACGCCTGCCTGCAAACATCGTCCACACTATCTGGCTTCCACTTGGTGCAGCAGAAGCACGTCGTGTGGACCCTAATTCACGGATTCTCACTTACCAACAATCTCGGGATATGGAAATGGAGATCTCTTCTGAAACCATCGCTCTCAAGGATCCACGGGCTTCTTGGTCAGTATCTCGACACAGGATTACTGGTTACAACAGCATTCTTCATAAGCGCTGCCTTCCTTTGGAGTGGTCTGTCAAGCAAGCTTCCATACAGACTCATGACAAGTTAGGTCAGCAACTATATGAATGGGTTTCAGTCAACTATGATCCCATAGGAGAACCTCTTCATGCAATTGCAATGTTCATCGCTGTTGTGTTTACAGGGATGATGCCAAAGGTGTTCCCTCCACGTACATTGACAGGATGGAACATAGCATCCATGAAAGATCTGGCTGTCCACGT
>JBBPLP010000956.1:0-10657 GCA_038089875.1 Fistulinella prunicolor
GAATCTTTGCTGAATGGATTGAAACACGATATAAAGGACGAGCGCAAAGAAATGCAAAGAAAGGAACGTAAGAGCTACCAATCTCAACAATATGGTCAGAAAACGGCGGCTGAGTGGTCTCGCATGATTCAATCAACATACCTTCAATTACCCTTTGGCGCCTCCTTGACGGAGATAGCCTGCTCCTCACCCATAGCGGAAACGATTGTGACCAAAAGGTCCTTTCCCTCGTCGAAATCCGACTGGATCTGCTTCCCGATGTCACCCTCTGGGACTTTGACGTCGTCCTTCGGTGTCCCATCTTGGGTCATGAGGTTGAGAAAACCGTCATCAAGGTTTACCTAGTAACAATCCAATAAGACCCCAGTGAACGCATGAAAAGTAGATAGGCATGTACAAGGGTGTATTCATTTCGTGTAACGTTAGGGACATCCATGTTGTGAGTAGAGGGACAGATATCTTCCTGTTTGAGTGTACACAATGAGTCTCCGTAAAATGGTCTGCAGGTTCTTTGATACACACCATTTTCTTGGCGGTGAAGATCTAAGCAGGATGAAGTCAGGGGAAAAAGTCAAGCGCTGATACTGATAAAACATACATCAATGGCGACAAGGTGAACCTTGGCATGACCATGCTTTCCGGTCTTGGAGGTGGACATTTCAACGATTTTGCAGGGACGGCCTGTAGTGAAGAGAGGGCGTCAAACGATAGATGTGGCCCTCTGCAGATTTGTGATGATTTCGCAAGTAAAGTACCTTTAATGACAACATGGCCGTTCTTACGAAGAGCAGAACATTGCATGGGATAGGTGGCCGATGCGCCTGCACTGGCCTAACATTTGGTATCGGGTATGATCAACAGGAGGATGAAGGGAGAGATATGAGGGCAAACCTGCTCGAAAGTTTGGTTGTGCTTCTCATCGTCAGACATCGTTGCGGAAGGTGATGGAGGGGGGGGATCTAAGTAAGTCTACGTGGGGGAAGATAGCAAAGATGAAAGAAGATGTGGATGGATGAGAACGACATTTTGAAAGAAAACAGATTGACGATCGCGATTACCATTTCAAGCGCCGACTTTCTGAATATTAATGCCGAGTTGCCGCTACTCCAATGAACTACTGCTTGACCATACCCTGGCTAGAGCCGACGCCAAGTCACGGAAATTGAAGGATGGAAGAAAATGCTCTTTCATGTGCCACCATCATGTTGGACGACCCTGGTTTGTGAACGAGTGTTGCTGCCAACGGCGAGGTGCTGTCCATCGTCGGGAACTTCCGACCCATCACACCGCGACATGCCAAGTAAGTAACTCTGAAACTCCTACCACCAACCGGACCCACTGCCCCGAAGCCCTTAGCCTGGCAAGTACACAAGACGGTCATCCCCACCCTCGTGCACTCATCTCACATTGATGCAGATTGTCATGCATCCGTTTGGAGGAACGCCAATATGTCCCCGGTGTAGTAACGCCGTTTATGCAGCTGAACAGGTACCCAGCGTTGCTCGTATCCATACCTCATATGACTCATAACGGTGTCCAGGTCATGGGGCCAGGCCGTAAGGTAAGGCAATTTCGGTTAGCCCTGCAGGATTCTCCACCAGTATTCACCTTGGTTCACCTACGCCACTATCAGCTTTACCACAAGGCAAGTAATTAACCCACCTTCCTACGTTTGCTCATCCAGATCCCCTACTGTATCATCAACAGCCATGTCTTGCGTGTACATCATGCAACAAACGTCTGGATTCCTTTACCCTACTAGAACACGACCAAGAGGTATGGCTTCACCATCGTGGTCGATTCACTCACTCGATGCTCCCTTGATTTAGCCGTATTGGTAGGCATCACTCTTTCGACCCTTGTTCCGCTCATATTTGACCCCCTTCCACAAGCAAAAATTGCCACATCCGCAATTTCGGCACCAGGGACCTTCGGCAGGCAAATCTGCCTCATCGAGATGACATTGTTTCTCCTTCAATACCCACTTCTCCCGCACAAGGCCCATTTCCTGTAGCGTCTGGGTCATACGCCACCCCCTCCAGAACACCAGGTAATGTCACTGGCCAACCGTCCCCTGTTCGTTCTACATTCCCTCTGCCAACGACTCGTGGCCGAACCAATGGTTCGCTGGATCTCACATCACGTCCTCTTGTCAACGATGGATCTCGTTCACCCGTCCGCACTCACTTCACAGGAGCGGGTCCAATTTTTCGTGCTAATTCTGCCCTCCCCGCACGCTACTCCCGTGCCCCTGTAAACCCTGCAAATGACTCAAGCACTCCCATCGCAGAGCTAAACACGGAAGGAAACGATACGGCAGAAGAAGACGAGGTACAAGACATTGTTGACGAGCGTACATCTTTTGAGGGTGACATTACCAACACTCGGCGTGTCGGTGAAAATCAATTTCCGCGCACCGTGCCACTCAGTCCTTCCAAGTCTGCCTCCAGCACTTCCAGAGCTACGAAACACACAGAGACCATCCCGGCTGATCGTCCACCATTGTCACTCAACCCTAACTCTACCGGGACTATCTCAAGTGGAGGGTTCAGCTCGTTGAAACAGACTGCCACCGGAACGCGCTACGGGGCTGCGCTTAGTAGTAGCCCTGCCAACGCCGGGAGGACGTGGGGCCTTAGTGGAACAACGCCTTCGTGCCCGCGGTGCGGCAAGAATGTGTATTTTGCGGAACAGGTCGGTGAATATCTTTGCCACGATTCAAATGCGGCCTAATACAGTTGCAAGATGAAGGCAGTTGGAAAGACGTGGCACAAAGGATGCTTGCGTTGTACCTCTTGCAATACACTGTTGGATTCTAAGCGATTAAATGACAAGGACGGAGATCCACTTTGCGGAAGATGCTACAATAAGGCACGTCGTGTTTTGTACATAGCTCCTTTTCTCTAACGTATTTTACATATAGCTTCATGGTCCGCAAGGAAACGGATATGCTCTGCTTGGCAAACCTGGCAGTTAAACGTTGTCTCACTATACCCCCACTCCATGGCTCTGATACTGAATAGTGAATCTTGAAAGGACTCATATATCGATATCATTATTCCACCTGTGTGCGTGTACCTTACATGTTCATATGATGTTTTCTCCGATGTCATCATTATTATATACAATGTAGTGTGGACTCTTCCTCGATATCTTCTCCCTATATATGTAGCGGAACCCATTCTCAATGAACTTCCAAGTAAAGACTGAATTCCGCGTTGGCTCTTTAATCTATTGACCCTGTACAGGTCTGCACCTACTTCGCAGTTCCATCTGACACCCTCTCCCGTTGAGAACGATACTTTCTCCAAACTGACAGAATTTCACGTAGAACCCCGACTTTTTCCCCCAAATCCACCAAGCACAGATCCCGGATCATGTCCACCATGACTTTTTGCGCGTCAATCTGAACATCAGCGCAAGCACTGGGTCCAGGTTGATATGTCACATATGTGCTGATCCGCCGTTTGATATGGCGAGGGGCAACCCTCCAGCAATCCTCGGCAAGTCTCCTTTCAGGGACCCCGTAAACGATTACGATGCACGGGGTGATGTTACCGTTGTAGATGGAATAAAACCTCTCCAACGCACTCCACGTTTTGCTGTCTAGTTTGTCCATGGACATGAAGAACATGAGGAGGCTGATACCTCTGTTTCCCTGATCCAGATTGCGAGGATGTCCATTTCCAGATGGCTGGAGGCTCGCGATGGACGAGATCCTTTGTGGGTCAACCTGCTGAAATCGATGCTCCCGTTGGGCAGCACGCTGCAGGGAGGACTGCACACCAGGCTCAATGCGGACGAATACGCCCTCCCTTGTTGTGTCGCAGACGATGACAGTGGTCGTCGGCCAAGAAAGCTCCCCGACCACTCCGCGCACGTTGGGCACCGTGACCCAGGGTGTGTCATCACAGATCGTCCAGCTGCCCGATGCGTGCTCTTCTTGCACGAGGTCGATGAGTTGACAGCGCGTGACGTCGCCGAGGGGACCGATCGGGTACTGACAAGGATCGCAAGGGACATAGACATGCTTGTCAAAACGAAACCCTTTTCCTCCGAGATCCCCTTCATTTCTCTGCCACCACGTATCGGCTTCACTCTCGGGTCCGAGGACGACGATGGATACCGGGACCTTCTTCCTACAAAGGGCGGCATGAAAGAGATGATAGTTCCGGGCATGGCGAAGTTTGGGATTTCCTGCACGGAAACAGAAAAGGAGGAGGTCAATGCCCGCAATTTGGTTCATCCCCTGGACGAGGAGCTTTAGATTCTTCTCAGTCACGAGAGTGTCGTCGTCGGCTTCGTCGAGTTTGCCCGTATTCCAAAAGTTGACGTGCGTATGCGCGTCGAACGCAACGGGGATACAGGTGAAGGGAGACGTGCCATCGGCTTTGTGATTCGAGTCTTGTCTTTTGCGGAAGGCGGCCGTCGTGTCAATGAAGTCGTTTCTGTCTTCACTGACGCCGAGCAGAAGTATGTTCCGAGGCTGGTTCAACCGACGTTTCAATCATCTCGTCCGAGATCAAAGGTGAGACTCACAGCAAGAAAGTCGTGCGAGGCCAAATCGCGGAGCTTGCACACAGAGGCTTTCAGTCGGCTAATGTCATCCTGGGGCCCGCAAAGCTCTTCTGGCAAGACAGACACGCACGCATGGGAACAAAACTGAAACCCAAAGACCGATCGTCTCTGTTCGCTGTGGTCCCACCAGGCGTCCATGTCTCCGCCCGGGTTGTAAGACTCCAGATTCGTGACGACCATCGCGACGGGCACCCTCTTCCTGCATACTTGTTCGAACACGAAGTTGTAGTTGTCCCAATGACCCCACTTCATTGGCAAGCTTCTCATGCCACCGGCTCCTCGGAAACAGTATAGGAGGAGATCGAGACCGTCCGGGGTCGCGATCTGCGCCTCCAAGAACGCTTTCAAACGTTGCCTGGCTTCGTCGGCAGGGATTTTACCAGCGGTGCCCTCGTCGAGACCGATGGTGTCCCAAAGTTTGAGCTTGATGCCCGAGTCCAGGGTGACACTGTGCTCGGTGTTTTCATCGGTGCACCCAAGGACGTTGTTGGAAGTGTGAGCTAATCGCCGTCCGGCGATGGCGTTGATGATGGAGGATTTACCCACACCACACTCGCCGAATAGCACCACGTTGCGTGTCCGTGCCACTATATCATTTCAGTCAAAAGGACGACACAGGCCATGACAAGATAAAAATTACTGCTTCCTGGTCCTATTACTGTTCGAATGTTCCAGAAATGGCCGTAGTCCCGAACTCAGTGGTATTAGCGCCGCAGTGGTGGGGCTACATTCCTGAGATCTAATTAATGATCGAAACCCATATTAATCTCTTACACTTGGGTCAAGGGTCGCCTCAGCCAGCCTCGGGTGGCAGTTCAATACATCAATTATGGTGTTTTAGGAGGTGGGATGCGAGTCTCTGGGGCAGAGGTTGGCAGATTTAGTAGACAGTGACTCTCAGGTTGGATTTGGTGGCCTAGTACCTGATTAAGGCTGAAACACGAGGACTCTGCGCACGCAGCTTGCCAAGCGCTTACCTTTCAGACCCAGACGAGTCGTCCGCCGCAGATAAGCGCCGAAATGATGTACGTGTGGCAGGCATCGGAGTCATTGGCACCTGAATCCTGCGGTTCGACCACCTTCATTTTCAGTGGCGCCGCTATCAGTGAAGTTGGGAGGTTCCTGCACTGCTACCTCCGGATCCGAGCTGCAGATGGACGAAAGTTGGCAATGAATTCTTCCCCAACGCCTCCCCGGAGTTGGCACCCTTTGTTATTCAATATGCCTCCAAGTTTTTCTCTCAGGAATTTCCATCCGCTTGGATTGTTGTCCGCGCACCCGAAGCTCGGAATGCAATCACTAGTATTCGCCGACCTTATCCCGGCGACGTCGCAGTGTCATACTCTTCGCAAATTTGAAGGCAGCATCGGTCCATGCATCAGAAAAGTACTCATCTCATGTTATATTTTCTGCGACGATGGGTGCGTTAAATTACGACTTGGTTAGATGACCGCTCGGTTACGCAGATGCTATGGGCCCAGGGTATCTTTATATGCGGTTCATATCATTCCAGATGATCTTCCAAGTAAAGACTGAACCCTTTGATTCTTTGACCTTCAAAGGTCGTCTACGCCTACCTCACTGTTCCGTCCGATACCCCATTGCGCTGAGAACGATACTTTCTCCAACGTGACAGAATTCCGCGCAGTACCCCCACCTTTTCCCCCAAATCCATCAAGCACAACTCCCGGATCATGTCTACCATGATCTTTTGTGCGTCAGCCCGACTCGCCTCAGCACAAGCATCGGGTCCAGGTTGATATGTCACATATGTGCTGGTCCGCCGTTTGATATGGCAAGGTGCAACTTTCCAGAAATCCTCGGCGAGTCTCCTTTCAGCAACCCCGTGAACGACTACAATGCACGGAGTGATGTTACCGTTGTAGGTGGAATAAAACTTCTCCAGTGTGCTCCATGTTTCGCTGTTTGGTTCATCCGCAGACATGAAGAACACGAGGAGGCTGATGCCCTTGTTTCCTTGTTCTGGAGCGCGGGGCTGAATAGTACCAGATATTTGGGGGCTCACGATGGATGAGACACTTCGTGGGTCAACATACTGGAATCGGTACTCTCGTTGGGTACCATCCTGCAGTGAGGACTGTACATCGGGTTCAATGTGAACGAATGCGCCCTCCCTTGTCGTGTCGCAGACAACCACAGTGGTCGTCGGCCAAGAAAGCTCCCCGACCACTGCACGCACGTTGGACGCCGTGACCCAAAGCGCACCATCGCAGATCATCCAGTTCCCCGATGCGTGCTCCTCTTGCACAAGGTCGATGAGTTGACAACGCGTAGCGTCGTTCAGGGGGCTAATTATATCCTGACAAGGATCGCAAGAGTGATAGATATGCCTGTCGAAACGAAAACCCTTTCCTCTGAGATCTTCTTCATTTTTCTGCCACCACGTATCGGCTTTGTTTTCGGGTCCGAGAACGACGATGGCCACTGGGACTTTCTTCCTACAGATAGCGGCATGAAATAGACGATAGTTTCGAGCGTGGTGGGCTTTGGGACTTCCTGCATGGAAACAGAAAAGGAGGAGGTCGATGCTCCCTATTTGGCTCATCCCCCGGACGAGGAACTTCAGATTCTTCTCAGTCAGGAAAGCATCCTCGTCGGCTTCGTCAAATTTACTTGTGTTCCAAAAGTTGACGTGTGTATGTGCGTCGAACGCAACGGAGATGTAGGTGAAAGGAGACGCTGCCTCGAATTTGTGATTCGAATCCTGTTTTTTTCGGAAGGCGGTCATCATGTCAACGAAGTCTCCTCTGTCTTGGTGAGCTCCAAGTAGAAGAACATTCCGAGGCTGGTCCAATTAACGTTTCAGTTGTCTCGTCTAAGGTCAAAGATGAGACTTACAGCAAGAAAGTCGCGCGAGACCAAATCTCGCAACTTGCACACAGAGACTTTTACTCTCTTGAGTTCGTCCCTGGACTCGCAACGCTCTTCTGGCAATGTGGACACGCATACACAAGCACAAAACTGAAACCCAATGTCCAATATACTCTGCTTGTTGTGATCCCACCACGCATCCATGTCTCCGCTCGGATTGTAAGATTCCAGACTCGTGACGATCATCGCGATGGGCACCCTCTTCTTGCACACTTGTTGGAACACAAAGTTGTAGTCGTCCAAGTGGGCCCGGTTCACCCGCCCGCCTCGGAAACAGTACAGGAGGAGATCAATACCCTCCGAGTCCACAATCTGCTTCTCCAAAAACCCCTTTAAACTTTGTTTGGCTTCGTCTGTGGGGATTGCGTTAGCAGTGCCCTCACCGAGACCAATGGTGTCCCAAAGTTTGAGTATGATGCCCGACTCTAGGGTGACACAGTGGGGGGTGTTCATCTTGGTCTCTCTACGGGCATTATTGGAGGTGAGGGCTAATCGTTGTCCGGCGATGGCGTTGATAATGGAGGATTTGCCCACACCACATTCACCGAATAGCACCACGTTGCGCGTCCGCACCGCGACTAAGGATTTGTGATCTGTTAAGTTACTGCTTCCTGCTTCTGTGTCCGCTCCCGGCGGGTTCAGCCGATCCCCAAGTTCCCTTTGTCCGTGATGAGACAAGGTATTCTCCTCCGTCATAGAAGCTGCATGAAGCTCGGCGAACGGCGGTGACGGGGTTGGATTCACGGGGCCCAGAGCTGATGGTGGGCAAGTATCGCCACTGATTTGTGCAGGTGAAGCAGTATCCTCGATGACCTTTCCAAATGTAGTAGTATCGCTTTGGTCATTCGTGACAGTCTCCATCAGCCGAGCGTCTTGAATGGCAGTCAACAATGCGCTCCGATCATGTGTTGGGATTGGAGATATCGGCGTAGACGGTGTCGAAAGTGGAGGCGGCGCAACAACAGCAGGAGAGGTGGGACCAGCTGACCGAGGACGTGAGGGTAATGAAATGGTAAGTGACTGTTGCGCAAGATTTGTGCCCGTATCCCTTGTCCCGCTACTACCATCTTCCTCTTTCTGCAGAGGCCATACATTATCCCGGTCATGGCCACTATCCCTAGGTACAGCGAGGTACGCTGGTGGTGACGTCGCAGGTGGCGCAGTCTGGGCACGGAAGAAAGGATTAATGACATTTGCCATAACCCTTGGCGGGGCGCCGAGAGCAGATCTTCCTCCTTCTTTCATCAAACGAATAAATGGATTGTTACTAGACTTGTCGGAAGCAGGAGCTAAAGTGGGTAGGGCCAGTGGTTGGAGCGGCGAGGAAACTGCCACCTCAGTAGGCTCTTCTTGTACGGATAGTAGTTTTGGAAACGACGGAGGTGAACTCGATGTAGTCGAGGTTGTACTGGCTGCCAAAGGGGCTCTATTAACCAAGAGCTGGTTCCTGCGTTCCTTATAGGCTTCCTCAACTTTCCGCGCCTCCTTTTCCTTTTCCTCAAGCCTGCGAAGGAGAGCAGTCCGCTCTTCGCGGTTCTTGCGTAGGGCCTCTTCGAGAGCAGCGCCTTCGGGGTCTTCCTCAAGTACAACAGGGGCCGTCGACTCTGATGTACGAATAACATGAGTGGACGTTGGGGGAGCACGGGCAGTTGGAGGAGTTGGTGCTTGAGCAGGGGCAGGAATAGCTGAGGCATGGAAAGTAGCTCCTTTCCAAGGTGGAGGTGGAACAGGCATGGGTGGAGGTGAAACATTCTTGACTGTCAGCGGCAGGACCGGCTCGGATGCTGGGGCTGGTTGGCGAGTAATCTGTGTAGACGTCGGAAAAGAGATTTTGCCTTCCTTCAACGTATTCTTCATCGTAGGGGAAGGAGGACGTACAGGAGCGGGAAGCAAAGGCATTGATAGTTCGGCGCTGCTAGTAGATGGCGGCGGCGAGTGTGCAACAGTGGACACTCCATGGCCACGATGGCGGCCACTGTCGCAGCTCCGATCTCTATCTGCATCCTTGTACGACCTATCTCGAACACTATCCCTATCGCCTCGATCATGTCTTGATGCGCTCCTAGAGTACGGCCGTTCCTCTTCCTCTCGATATCGTGAGGCTGGTGAATACCTCCCGCTGCCATCATCACCATACTGTCCAAATCGCCCATTCCTTCGATCCCGATCACGTACCAACGCCCGCTTCTCCGTTTCTTCCACCTCCTCGAACTCCGGCGATCTCGTAGGTTTTCTTTTGAGACGCACCCTCTCCTCGTCCTTGGCTGTCGCTCTCAAGTCATTGACAACGTACTCGAGATTCTCTTGTAATTTCGTAATCGCATACTGCAAATGCTCGACTTTCCTATGCAGTGTATCAGGCGAGCTCTCGTTCGCCAACGTATCGTCCGGGATTTTCTGCGTGTTCAATAACTGCCCCTTGGTAGAAGAGGGATTTGTCGTCGCAGGGCTCACATTGTCCGCATGCGATCGAGCGGTACTCAGGTCCACAGGACCATCGCGAGGTTGGTAAAATCCACCCAGGAATCCGACATCTTCTTGTTTGCGGACAGCCACATCTTGCCCACCCAGACCACTCTGTCCAAAAATCTCCAACGCTGTTTGATCGCTCATGCAACCTGTTCCCTGCGCATCCCAAGCTCTGATTATCTGATCGTCTTGCTTCTTCTCCACTTCTCCCAACTTTCGTGGGATTTCAGGTGCTGTGCCCCTTCCACGCGTTTGATTATGCTGCTGGAAGCTCTGCTGCGGGACGGGTGTAAGACCAGTCGGCGCTAGACGAATCTGGTCCGCATTCAAAAAACTCGGTTGCTGTTGAGGTACAAAAGGCGGAGGCGGAGACACATTCTGTTGATAAGAGGGGAAGCGTGCAATCGGAAGTGGAGGCGGAGGTTTCCGCTGATAAGGAGAGGAAGGGCGTGGAGGCGGAGGCGGAGGCGGAGGCGGAGGTGGAGGCGGCGGAGGAAGTTTATACTCGTAAGAAGTTGGAAAGTATGAGGTCGAAGGCGGAGGCGTAGGTGCGTTCGGTTGATGGGAAGAGGGAGTATGCCAAATCGGAGGTGGTGGGGGGTATTGCTGGAAGGCAGATTGTGGGGCCGAAAAACCCGTGGGTTGTGCGTGCAAGAAACTTGCGCCGCCCCTTTGCGGGCTTGGGAACCTGGTTTGCTGAGGTCGTGCAGGTCGTGCA
>JBBPLP010000957.1:0-10627 GCA_038089875.1 Fistulinella prunicolor
ACCATCGCACTTCTTTGGAATGTACGCAAGAAGACGTTTAACTGGGTGCAGGAGTTATCATACAATTTAGCAATGGAGCCCACGAATGAAGAGCGCAGTCGGCTCTTGCTGGATATGGTTCTCACTTGTCGGAGCACGTTCGAGGTCGACTCTGCTACTCTCCCAAAACTGTTCCCTTCTGCCGAAGATGTAGATGCTGCACTTTCTTGTGCCCTCCTCGTGCTCACACTCCGTCCACGAGGTATTTTTGATCCGAATATCTAGTACCATTAACTTTCAGTGACATTGGCTTTTCAGATACCGATGACAAATACCTGCTTCTGCTCCTCGGGCGAGACACTCGTCTTGCTCTTGCTCTTGAAGAGGTTTTGCGGGACGCAATTTTCGCCGATTCATCAAATTATGGAATCGACCTCGCAGTTCGCAAAATTTTCCCGAGCCACAAAGCAGGCCCAAACAGATGGGAACAGTTGCAACACCCAAACAACCGTTGGCTCAGATGCCCAACCAAAGGGACCGCGGATCAGCTGGAGTCGCGGATGGTGCATCTCAACCTGCTCGACAGGGAATTTCGAGTGGATGGTCGACAAGCAGGCGCGTTACCACATGCAATCAGGGAGGTTCCAGAATTGCAACAAATATTTCATGATGTGCGTACATGCAACATCTTCTAGTATGTTGTCAAATATTTTTAACTATTGTTTGCAGCAAGGCTTCTTTCTCACCCGGTCCGATCTCCCAGGAATGGATTTTACGACTTTAACTGCAATGTCCAAGCACAAGGTGTGTGTACTGACGATACACAACATCAAAATGACAACTCAGATACATTTAGGTGCACTTTTCACTGCGAGGGGACAGTATGGTGATTCGAGTGCAAAGTAATGAATCGAAAGATATCCTGGAATTGATCCCATCCAGCAAACTGCGAGAGGACCTCCCACCAGCACTTATTGACGGACATGTACACTGGTTGAATCTATCCACAAGGATCATCGAGATACGACCTCTGGAGCTTCCTTGGGAAGAATCCTCAGATAACTGGAGAATTGATTGTGCATCTGAGCACTATCGTGCGTACAGGGGCTGTGAGACACTTGTGGACATGCGGAGCTTGACCTGGATAATGATGTCAAAGTGCTTTGAGTGTCTTAACGTCCGTGAGCGCGAGTACTCTCACGAGGATCACGAATTTATATACAAGACTCCGACCAACAATCTCCTAATCACCATATCCATCGATCCCCCCCAGTCTGCACTGTCTGTGCAAGCGTTACGATTGTCTGTTGCATTACCCCGCTACGGCTTATCCTTTTTCGTCAACGAGCAGGAAGAGCTCGAGTCCCGTGATTTCAAGAACATGGTATATGACGAGAATCAGCATGTTGGGACGTTGTACGGACTCGAGCATTTTCTTGTTCTCCGGCAGAATACCCAACTTCCTGCGGAACTTATCCCTAGACGTGTCCTCATCCCGAACGGCTTCTTCGAAATACCTGGTAGTCACCAGGTCCGACTCCATATCCGCAAGGGCAATGAGAATATTGGACATGGTGAACCATTGTATTATACCTATAATGTGGACACCGAATTGGGTTGCTTGGTAGGGGGTGACAGCCAGCAGAGCACGCAGTATCTCGTCGAGCTGCATGCTGTCACAAGCTGCCATAGGCCAGACCAACTAACAAGCAAAACGGGTACACGAGCGGCATGTTTTCTCTTACAGTTAGCCGGGTGTTGGTCCATCATGCGACGCAAAGCTTTCTATGGCCCACGCATCTGGGCTTCACCCTGTCCTCAAATGTGCGCCCTGTTTAACGAAATCAGAGAAAGATATTATTGGTATTACGACATAAATGACAATGAATATGACAGGTTGCGGGCGAAGTGCAATCTGCAGCGCAATGCACAGCGAGCTGAATGCCTATATCCCTGGAATACCCCTCATTCAACCTCTCCCAAAGACCGTAACTACGATGAAATTGACTATCTGACCATTCACGCTCCCCAAGAATCTGGTGTATCCACTTTCCCAAGCCCGGAATTATATCAACGACATACTTTCAACGAGAAAGCAGCAGGGCAGCTCACCCTCGAACAGTTGTTTTCCACTCAACCGCCGCCAAAATTACCTCCTCGCAACATTTTGCCTCGCGACAACCACAAGACATCATCAGACGATATTCCAAAATTGGATCAATTATTCACATCCCCTCCGATGCATAAATCCAATTCTACATTTCAACAGGAATACCTCAGTTGCCTCGACGCCAGCGCACGCGTTCGTGTGGACTCTCAGATAGTTTGCCGATTGCCAGGGGAGAATCGAATCGAAACACTTACGAAACACTACGAACACTGCAGAACTAATTACTTGGTTGCCCTCCGCATGCTCAAGGAGAGTCTGTGCCTGCCACCAACTAATTCATATGAAGAAATGCTCGACCAATTTGGTCAATGGCTACCGATCACGCCAGACATCCTCCTGCGATGCCTCGCATCCACTTCCCCGATCAACGTCCCCGGACACTGGAAGAAATGCTTGCTATCGTTCGCTCTACTCCTCTTGGACCTTCAATGTTCCCGGAGATTACTGCGGTTTGCTTTGAACAATCTCGAAGAAGAGTATTCCAAGGAGTTAGAGAACGAGGGATGTGACGGATGGAATCCTGAAGATCACCCAGATTGGCTGTTAATCCAGGTGGGTCTGCTCTCAGGGCGTTTTTCTCTATTAACATTGCCTGTCGTCTATGTTAGATTCAAGGAAATTTTCTTATTCGTCGCGCCCAGGCGGAAATCGCGATGGAAATGATATCTCCAAAAACTGGACGAAACACTGTAATGCAGGTCAACATGGGCGAAGGAAAATCATCGGTGATCATCCCGATCGTTGTTGCCGCTCTCGCAGATGGCAAGCAACTTGCCCGCGTCATTGTTCCCAAAGCATTGACAGTTCAGATGTTCGATTTACTGGTTTCTCGCCTTGGCGGGCTCGCTAGCAGACCAGTATACCACCTGCCCTTCTCTCGCTCCCCCGAGTATGATTACAAAGGCAGGGTGATCAGTCTTCAAGTTGATAAATTGCAAAAGCTCATGTTTCAATGCATGGCCGAACGTGGAATTCTGCTTATGCAACCTGAGCACGTCGCATCTCTCAAGTTAATGAGTGTCGAGGAACAAATATTGAAAGGCAAGCCCATGGCCTACCCGTTGTCAAAACTTCAGAAATCACTTTACGAGCGCATCACAACCTCCTTGTTACTCGAATCGGTGAGGATGAATATACATATGCTGGTGGTCGTTCGAACTAATCGTCGGGCCCTAGCTACCGGAAAACAGTCTTGTAGGGAACACGTTCCGGTGGCTTCGCCAGTTTGCAAACCGTTCAAGCCAAAAGGACATTGCTCAGGCTGACTGCCATGATGAGCACGACAAGGGCGCCAACGTTACTTCAGACAGCGCATCAAAGTGGCTGAAGCTCCAGAAGTGGACGGATTCTCATGTTCGAGATGTTCTGGACGAGAGCGACGAGATCCTGCATCCCCGGTTCCAATTGATTTACACAATCGGCCATGAGCAACACATGGACGGATATCCCTACCGATGGACAATTATTCAGCAGGTCCTTCGGCTCGTCGGAGAATGCGCTCCGACGCTTTCAAGAAATCACCCCGACAGCATGCAATATCAGTGTGGCCCTCCTGGATCATTTCCTTATGTTCATTGCGTACGAGCCTCCAGAGTTGGTCTGCGCTTGGAATCATTGATTGTGAAAGACGTGATGGCTGGACGACTTCCTAGTTTCAGCTTTCAAGGCATCTCGCCCGAACTGCAGGATGCAATCCGTAGTTTCATATTTGACAAGGATGTCCTCGAGCTTCCTGGCACAGTAAAGAGAGTAGAAGAGTACGTTAAGAATTCCGACCAAAGTCCTACGTGGACTGGAATCTTGGTTCTCCGTGGTCTGCTGGCCAGCAAGATCCTCTTGTTTGCTCTTACGGAACGGAGATGGCGAGTCGACTATGGACTTGCTTCACAGGTGCCATCGAACGAGTTTGAGTCCTCTGACCGTTCCCCAGCTCGCACAATGCTTGCAGTTCCATATCTGGCCAAAGACATCCCATCTCCCAACACGCAGTTTGGCCATCCAGATATTACCATCATCCTCACCTGCCTTTCTTACTACTACTCCGGCCTTAGTGAGAAGCAGCTGAGATCTTCTTTCGAAATTCTGCTGGACCAGGATGATCCATCCGTTGAATATGCTCTTTGGATCAAAGACTACAGTGACGGCTCACTACCGGATTCACTTCGGGTACTCAGCGAAATCAATCTTAGGTCATCGGAGCAATGGGACAAGGTCGTATTTCCACTTTTCACCAGGAATCAAGCGGCCATAGACCTCTACCTTTCTCGGGTGGTATTTCCGAACGAAGCGAAGGAATTTCCTTGGAAACTTTCCGTATCAAGTTGGGACTTTGCAGAGGAACGGAAAAAGGTCATTACAGGCAAGTGATTGTGTGCTTCAATAAGTCGGTCTGAGTTGAAACAAGTAATAGGATTTTCGGGCACGAATGACGGCCGATGGTTGTTACCGATGTCTATTGTCCAACAGGATCTCGACCATCAACAGGGAACCAATGCCACGATTCTGGCATATCTGCTGCGGCCCGAAAATAACTTCTATAGGTCAACTTACCAGGACGGCAAACAACAAACCACGCACGAATTCCTCAGCACGGTGGCTATGCAAGAACCCAAGATTCATGTTTTACTGGATGTCGGTGCACAGATCCTCGATCTTTCCAATATGGAAGTGGTCAAAGCATGGCTCGGCATCGACCGCAATGCTGCTGGTGCCGTCTATATCGATGAAAACGATGAACTGATGGCACTCCATCGAAACGGTACCTCTATGCCAATACTATCATCGCCACTTTCTGAGAGATTGGACCATTGTGTTGTCTACCTGGACCATGCACACACCAGAGGCACCGACATCAGACTGCCTATCGGTTCACGAGCAGCCGTCACCTTGGGCCCCAAAACCACGAAAGACCGTCTAGTGCAAGGTTCGTTTCGAAGTTTTATCTCATCGCTCGAATTTGACAGTTTGTGTCCCAGGTTGCATGCGGATGCGCAAGCTGGGTCACGGCCACTCTGTCATGTTCTTCGCGCCCCCCGAGGTTGATCTGAGCATCCGTGTCCTAGTTGAAAAGCAGGATTCGGACGCCCCAGTTAATACCGTCGATATCTTATGCTGGGCGATACACGAGACCTGGAATGATATTCACCAACGAGCTCCTTACTGGGCACAACAAAGCATGAACCATAAATCGAGACATGAGGCTTGGTCCCGTTTCTGCAACAATGAGGTCACGCCTGACCAGCTGTCAGATGCGTGGCTCCAGTCAGAATGCAAATCGTTGGAAGATCTCTATGCGCCCTGCGAAACTGGAAATACCTCGACTGTTTTGGCGGCACTAGACCCAGCGATCCGCCAACGTTGCAAAGACCTTGGGGTTCTCTCTCTTCCCAGTGCATGGATAGAAGAAGAGCAGGAGCGGGAGGTCAATCGCCAGAAGGAGCGCGAACGGGAGGTAGAGCTGCCTCCCAAGGCGAAACCGGCGAAACATAATCTTCATCCGGACGTTGTGACCTTTGTGAAGACTGGCATTATACCTCCATTGCACCCCAGCAGTACCTTTCGTCCCGTCTTCACGACCCTTGAAAAGAGTTCTGCGGCTGCTCGTGAAGCTGACGTCTGGAGCCCATATATCTTGGCGACGGTGGACTTTTGCAATACAATCAAACCTGAGTCCACTAAAGGGACCATTGATCAATATCTGCGCCCTGTCCAATGGGTCCTGTCAAGTAGAAGTGACTGTGGTCAAGTACTCGTCCTGGTTAGTCCGTTCGAAGCAGATCGCTTGATGCCGGACATCAGAGCAAGCGAGTACGTCCACCTTCACGTATATGCACCCCGCACGTCCCAGTGTATGAAACCGTCCGACGATCTTAAACTATGTTCCATGCCCCCTCTTCCCTCCGATTGGACCCCACCTTGGACCCTCATCGACCAACTCAATGTATTCGCTGGGCAACTCTATATTAGAGACTATGAATCTTATCTCAGACTGTGCCAGTTTCTCGGAGTGCCTGCGAAAGAACTGCCAAACGATGGAACCATACGGCGGAACCTATTTAACATTCCTGGAAGCTTAGAGGAGAACGAGATCATGTTCTCTAGCTCGCCACTACCTCCGGTGATGGCGTTGCTCGCGGTCCGGGGTAGAGGGCGACCATTTGCACACACGCACATGGGCAAAATTTTTCAAGGACAGCTACTAAGAGAGAAAGACTTTGAGGCGCCACGTTCGATTGCTCCCGGTGAGTCGGTGACGTGAATGCTATGTGCTGTAAAGAAATACCAAACTCTTTTGCATCAGAAACTGCGCCTCCATCGCATATGAACATGGACTGTGATTCACAAAACGCCCTTGGACCATCAGAGTCCCGCCCCTCTGATAAGCGAGGATTCAGTGGAGATACCTGAGATACCTGACACATCGAAGAGTCGCCGCACCAGCGGCCTGATCGATGCTCGCTTGGTGAAATTTTATTGATAATTAATTGTTGTCGGGAGATTATCTTCCCCTTTCTGCCTTCCCGTGCTCGTTCTCTCGTGATGTACATTTTCTAGGCACTTTCTCTTTGACACATTTTCTCTTTGGTTTTATGGCTTATTGATGTATTTTAATTCGAGCTCTGCACACACTGCGTTATGATTGCTAACTACTACTACATATGAATGTCTAGCACGACTCCATGGAAGTCGATTGTTCAAGTAGCCCACCTTGCAGTACAGGCTGTACTGTATTCTGCTATGGTCATAGGCATATCATGGCAACGCAATCTCAGAGCCGAAAAAATGCACGACGGAAGGATCAGACTCAGGATGACTGAATTTGGGGAATACACGAATGTGGCACACAACGAGAGAAGAGGACCATATGGTGCGCAGCGGGGTGGTAGGTGCTTCCGATGGTGGTTGAATGTGGAATTGAGAGAATGGATGGATGATGGGAACACGGCGACATTGACTTATAAGACGAACGAGACTCACAACGCTTCCGAAATCCTATCCGAGAGTGTGGGTACGGTAACCCGTGGGAATCTCCGGCGCAGAAGGCGGTCCACGTGACTGCACCGTAGGAAAAGTTGTACTCCTCCGAGTCGCGGCTCGCGAGTTTCCCGAGTCCACACGCCTGTGACGCGAGCTGTCTCAATGACCGGAAAAATGGATTGTTCCCAACTGTTAGAGCCGCTCAGCACTCCGCCTCAACTTGGATAGAGTTCATGAACCAAGCTCTCATAATGGACGGTATGTTTTGTTCCGAGTGTAGTAGCCAGCAATTACATCAATACTTTAGCTTCACGGCCATTGCTGTTTACCTCGTGAAACACCGATTCAAATGACAACAGTGTGACGCACTTGAACCGCTCCCTCGTCAGAGCCCTTTGACTTGTCTTCCACAATGACTTGCCGTAGGTGTGAGCAGACTGCTTCTGTCTTTCATCCTGCTAAACCGCCGCCACTTCTCAAGACATTGAAGGAGGGCAGTATGAGTAGATGCAGTACTTCTGGGACTTGTATTTGTGACCACTGTTCGATTTCAGGCCAGGTCAGTAAGTTGCATCGCATTTTTACGAATGATTCACCTGACGGTCTTTACTAGGGCCTAACTGGAGCGTTGTTGAGAACGTACGAGATATGATCAACACAGGGATCGCTGCCATTGAATACAATTAAGCGTCAAGCCCCGCAATCACATACATAACTTCCGTCCCCGCGATATCACGTTTCAAACTGGGTGATACCCCACTCGCGCTCCCGTCAGCCGCCAGGCTTCTCAAACATGTGGACATACCCACATACTGAGTCGCAACTCAGGCACAGGTCCCAACCTCGTTTCCAGGTTTCCCGTATACAATACAGCTCCCAGGTGTATTCCCGTTTGACGGTGTCCTGTTCTCTTGACTCTCCACGAAAGTTCCGAATACTTGCTTGTGACCCATGGGTGCGTACCTACGTGTCATCGCCGTCAGATACCTGGATGGTTGCTACCAGGGTCTGACCGTTTTTCCTCATGAGCCACCCAGCTCTATTTCCCTTCTGCTCCGAGGTATGTCGTCATGGAACATGGCACAATTGGCATTGATATCGTCTCAGGCTCCAAAGTTCTGTCGATACACCGGCGTATGTACTCATGTTCACGCGCCCAGGTTTTAGTTTTTGGGGTGACGGTCCTGCTGGTGTAGCCTGCCTTCGTCTCTCGCCCCTGCATCGGTCTCGTGCGGATGAGTTTCGACAGACTGCGCAATGTAGAATGGAGGAGGCGGCTGCGAGTCGAAACGCCAACAACCCACAGCATTGGAATGATTGGTGGGAAACTCGTGGTACGAGACAGTAGTATTTCCTCCAAATCAAAGCTATTGCTCACGCATGATTTGTCAGATCGCCGACCAGGGATCCACAATGGACCTGTAGTGGTTACAACAACGCTACGCAACAGAACTGTGCTCTCTTAGTTCTTCGCAGATTGTGTATCCCAGGCCTTGGTGCTATACAGCACATGTAACTCGTTTTTATGGTGGGTAGACTGTAGTGGAATTCGCTCTCATGTCCCCTCATATCGACACCCTACCTTAGCACTAACGCGATTAATCTAGGACATGATTGCTATGGCGTATTACTAGAATATAAGCCGTGTACGAGACGTTTCTTGCGATAGCCCTTATCTCTGCACTAGGCCTTATCTGGCTTCGCGGAATTAAGTCACATGTCACCTCGAACCATGAACATGCGGCTGGATGCATTCCATAGAAGGCATAGATAGAGTAATCATGATCAAAAGGTAAACATTCGCCCTCATCCCACGCTTTGTCCTTCCACTGATCGACTGTATCCTGTGTTTTTCAGAAGAGTAAACCTGTCGATCGGCAGAAATGGACTTTATACAGAGTTTTCTTCCAAAAGGTGCGCGCCAACCTTGCTGTACATGAAGCTGACTTCAGCCTAACCGTCTGCAAGACACGACGAAGCATGAGATAAACATCGATTCCAAAGTGCGAGCGCTGGCTTTTCCGCCAGACGACAGGCGGTACATGATTAGTTGCGAGGAGAGCGGTGTTCAGCTTCGCGATCTGGAAAATCAACTGGTGGGACAGCCAATCGGTTCAAGCAAGGCTGAGGGTCTCGCTGTCGCCACGTCTCGGGACGGGCGCTCGATCGTGACTGGCACGGCCGATGGATGTACGATCTGGAAGAGGAAAGAGGACGGCCTGGACTTGCTGGTTCACCACCCCATCAACGGAGTGAGGACCATCGATATCTCGGCAGACTCGAAGTGGGTTGTAACAGGATCTGACGCCCGCACCGCTGATGTCTGGGACTTATCCACGGGTGAAAAGCGCCCGGGCGTTGGGCCGCTCAAACACGAGTATAACGTTGTTGCAGTCAAGTTCTGTCCTTGTGGCGAACGAATCGCCACTGCCACCCTCTTTGGCTCAATTCGCATTTTCGCCTCCAGCTCTGGGCAAAAGCTTCTCACCCTTCCGGTTTCAGTCATGTCAACCTTTGCTCCACCCAATGTGGGGCTTACTTGGCTCTCTAACCCTTCGCGAATCTTCGTAGCATCTCAGGGTCAGATCAAGTGTCTCAACTCTGATGATGGATCGGTAATCTTCCAGTGGCCCATGCGCAAGATCAACCGTCCTGCGTCCATCGCCCTTTCACTCAGCGGCAAAATCATGGCGTACGCTGCAAATGATGCCGTCGTCCTTCGAAATATAGCCACCCGTGACCAAATTGGCGAAACCCTTAAACACGACGGAAACGTGACATGTCTCGCGTTCTCTCCTGGAAGCGAGCACCTCGTATCGGGATCGGATACAAAGTTCACCATTTGGAATCTTCGAAAACTTATTCCCGACGCTTACTTCCCGGATGTGGGTACTTCCATATCTGTTTTACTATTCGATCTGATGATCAACGCTAGGTTGCCAACGCGCCCGCCGTCTCGTGTACACACCAGGATACGAAGAAACCACCGCCAGTAAGTGGTTATCGATGATTCTGCCGTAAATTCAACTGCTTTACCATTGCCTGTAGCCCACCTTCTTACTACCCCTCATGAGCATCAGCAATGATGCAGTCAAACCGTGGCTTCATAGCTTCATAGAATTCGCCGAGGAAGTGTTCACAAAAGAAATTGCTGCAAACAAGGCCGATCATAATACATTTGCTAACCGGGCCCTGATGCGAGGACGATTAGAGAAGGGAGACTCAGCATTGGTGGATGCGGAACAGGTACCGTTTCATCGACCTTTGCGCACAGTCATGCTCACTTGACAACCAGTCACTCCGAATTCAAAAATCAGCAATAGGACAGATCGCAAAGGTCATAGCCCTTATCGAGAAGAATGAATATGAATGGGCAGTGCGGGAGGTTCCGGCAGTACTTCGGATTTGCCCCCCAGGCCAGCATGAATTTCTTTTGAAAGTCATTCAGGTTTCGTATTTGACGTCATAAAGACTCTGCCCCCTTCACTGATGTTCGCTCTC
>JBBPLP010000958.1:0-10578 GCA_038089875.1 Fistulinella prunicolor
GGGCGGCCTTTTCGCAATTGGCATCACCAGAGGAGGGCATCCTGACAGTACAGATGCGTCGGGCGTCTGAACCTGAAGACTGGTAGGTGCACATATCAAATCAGATAAGCAACGACTATGAAGCGTCATACTTTCAGGAGCGTAGACCTTTGGGGCCCTAAAGTTAAATGATAATGATGTATTTCTAGATTTGTAATCCACATACACGAGAACATGATAGATCTTACCATGTGAGAAGTGTATCATGTTTTGATGCTGACCCGCTTTCTCTTTTTACCCTCGGCAACCACTTCGTGCACTTTCGACTCATCAAAGTCCTCTTTTTCGAAGAAAAGCGCAGTTCTTTCGGCTTCATTTTTACGGCGGATATAGTGCAACGCGGCCAGGTTGTACCCAACCGTGTCTTTTTCGCGTCTCAGAGCACTTCTCAAGTGCGTTCTCATCGGAATTAACGTAGCTCGCATGACCCGATTAGCCACGATCTGGTGATGATGCGTTTTGAGGAGGAAAAACGTGACATAGGAAACGAGCGCAATATTCCAGCCCTGTTGTTAATATTGGGCTAGATTGAGCATGGCAGATCATTCAAAGTACCACGGAAACACACCTTTTTTGCCCACGTATCTAGATATTTCATCAAAGACAACACCTTGCCAAATGGTAGTACCAGCAAAGCGTCGTATAACGCAGTGCGGGGAATCTTTTCCACCGCCTTCAGGACGTAAGCATCTGGCTCTAGATCCAGCGCCACAAGAATGGGATTGCGAGGGGGCGGTTGCAGACCAGCTGCTTCCAAAGTGCCTGCTCGGGCTTTCTGCTCTTCGAAATCTTGGAGTGCAGTCCGCTCGCTGTCCGCAAGATCCAGCGCCTCCATTATACGCTCGCCAGCCATGAGTGTTTCCATAGTCTGCTTGGTCACTGCAGCCACTTCGGCGGAAGGTCCAGCATCGACGTTCTCCCCATGCCCAATCATACTGTCAGGTTTGTTCAGGGTTTCCGCCAAGTCATTCTCATAGAGGTGTTCTAATTCTCGCTCGCGTTCTTCTTCAAGAAAAAGCTGTAATGTCGTTAATAAGAGCAACTAACCAAGCGACAACACATCGTACTGGTTCATCCAACTTCTCCCAGATACGGATGGACTTATCATGGGAACCGGTCACTACAAAGTTACCGCGGTGGCTGACTGCGAGAGCCCAAATCTCGTTATGATGTCCCTCGAGTTTCTGAATGTTTTCGAACTATAACCGTGACTCAATATGTGAGAAGGAGGAACATAACGGAAACTACCTTGTCACCATCCCAATATTTCAGCATTTTATCTTTACTTATTGTCCAAAAGTAATGGGATTTTTTCTCGAAAAGAACTTGCGTGATGCTATCCTCATGGGCAAATATTGACTTATGACAGTCACCGAAATCAAGGCCCCATAATTTGACGTTCTTATCAGCAGAACACGTCACAATTAATTTCGAGTCATCTGAGATATCCATCGCGAGTACTGGCAACTGGGAGAAACATGTATGTTATATGTTGTTTGAGTTTAAATATTGACCAAGATTACCTTGTGTCCATATAACGACAGGAAAAACTTGAGACTGTCTTGATAGAAAATTTTGACAGTAGAGTCCAGAAGAGATACAGCAAGGAGTCTACCATCAGGGCTGTACCTAACCGATAGTACATCGTCAGACATTTTGAGGGTGCGTGTATGCACTAGTGCCAATGATTTCTTGGGATGATTCTTTAAGTAGAGTAACTTTAGCATAGCAGCCGGGCCAGGCAAAAATATGCAATACCTCGTCCTCTGGTGTTGCATCGCGCTCAAACTCCCAAAACTTGACTTCTTTGTCAGCTCCGCCAGTAGCAAGTGCCTTCCCGTCTGGTTTGAGATGTATCGACCATACAGTCGAAGAATGGGCTTTGACTGTATCAATGAGAGCGGAGGACGCCAGGTCGTAGATCAAGAGATCGCCTGACTTTGTACCAACAGCAAGCTATTTGGAATATGAGAGAAAAGGCCAGCACATTTGAGTAAACGATACAGACATGTCTATCACCTGGTAGGAAAGCGCTGCAAACGGCGTAGCCACAATCCATAGTCCGGACGCATGCTGTTGTCTTCACGTTCCACAACTTGACTGTTCCTGAGAGAAGAATGAGAGGTACGCTAACCGGGTTTATCAACATGCCTACCGTTGGATGCAGAAGCCAAAAGCTGATCGTCTGAACTCAGACAAAGTGTCCGCACATCCGTTCGATGGCCTGGTATATCGAGTGAGTGAATTCGACTAGCTTCAGGGAGTTCATCTTTCGATTTTGAGGGTGATGGAATATAGTAAACTTCTAACGCATTTGACGCAAGTGCTAAAAGGATCTGTATTTTATGTCAGCGAATGGCTCTACCGGTGTGCAGACAACCAACCTGAACTCTTGGTTTATGGCCGTTAGCGTCTTTAGTACTGAAGTCGAACGATCTGACTTTTCCACTCGCTCGGATAACCAAATAAGGCGTGAATAAGTCGGCAAGATCGATTTCACCTGCACCCATTTCTTCATCTTCCGCTTTGTCGACAACATCTTTTCCCTTTGCCTTGGACTTTTCATCCTTTTCCTTCGCCCGTTTTCGGCGTCGCGCCTGTTTCTTCCGCGCCTCCTCTTCCGTCCGTATGCGAAACACTTCGATGGATCTATCATGTGACTGGACAGCAACATAGGGCTGCGAGTCGTGAAATAAGATTTGGGACACACGATGGCGCGAAGAGAGAGGGAGCGTAGCGGCCGCTTGGATCATCTTGCTGATCTATAAAGGAGGAAGCAAGCGTATTATGAGTCTGCCGATTCACAAATATCTTGGGTAGTACATACTTCCCCGGATTCCGTTGTCGTCAGACCTGCCGTAACGGCGTCATAATCTATCTTCCACGCTTTCAGGTCACCTTCACCACTGCCAGTGAAAATGAGATCCTGCTGGGGACTGAGATCCATTGACCACACTTCTGAATGATGCGCGACGACAGTCTGCACGCAATGTTGGGTGGAGAGATCCCATAGCTTCAATAATGTATCTTTTGAGGTGGAAATAACGAAACCATTCGTGGGCCCAGTGGAAGTTGAGGGGAGGTCCGAGGGAGACAAGAAGCGGATGCTAGTGATCTGATCACGGTGACCCCGAAGCCTAAGATACGATATGTGAGTGACAAAAATCCAAGACAGAATTTCCCGGGAAGCTACCGATAAAGTCCAACATCCGCTACGAGATCCCATACGATCAGGTCTGTATCCTGCGAGCCAGACGCGAGCCGTACGCCTTGTTTGTCGAATGCGAGTGCCGTTACGGCTTTTCGATGACCGTTATAGGTCGCACGAACAGAGCCAAGAACGCTATCCCATAACCGAATTGAGCCGTCTGCATATCCGACGGCGAACGTATTTGGCTGTGGGGAACGTTGAATGCATGTGACTTCTGCTCTGTGGCCGGTTTCATGCCACATCGCGAGCTGGAGAGATTGTCAGAGCAATTCAAAAAGGATGACAGGCGACCTGAATTACCATGCATCCTTTCTTCATATCCCAGACAAGAACGTCTTCCAAGGCAGGGACATATGCGAGCTTGCCATCGTATAAAGAATTTGACGAGGAACTGCAAATCAGACCAAAGGCCTGTAAGGTGGGTCAGCCAACAGCAAGAAATGACTCAGAGGCTGGTTGACTACCTGTGTTGGGCCATGCCGAAGATAACTCTGGACCATGGTCACTTTTGAAAACTGCGGTCAAATGACGCGAGCTCCGATATTCACTACCGGATTAGGCAAGTCACTGAGGCTCCAGCTTGGCTTCGACTTTCCCACCGTCAATCGCGCAAGTACTTCAGATCATATCATGTTGTTATATCCTACCGCCCCGGAAGCTGCAAAGCGTTTTCTGACTTTCATAAATGCATCGCCAACACCCTTCCATGCAGTTCAGAATGCCGCCACCAGGTTAGAAGCAGCCGGATTCCGAAAGGTGTCGTACTTTGCTCTGGTGCAATCAACCGGCGTCAACTTCCTTAGGTCAGGGAGATCGATGACTGGGAGAAGAGTATTGAACCAAGAGGAAAGTATTACTTCACGCGGTATCACGATTTAACTATTCGGCTTCCTTATCTCATGCACACTTAGAAATCAGACCTCCCTGCTCGCATTTACCATTCCTCCGAACTGGAAGCCGGGTACTGGTGTCTCCATTGTGGCAACTCACGTGGACAGTCCTAACTTGCGCGTAAGTCATGTAAGATGCCAATTCTAGCTTTGAAACATCTCCTGTCGTCAGGTTCGCCCCATATCGAAAAAGAGCAACGTCGGCTATCTCCAAGTTGGTGTTGAAACCTACGGCAGTGGAATCTGGCACTCGTGGTTTGATCGCGATCTATCTCTGGCGGGACGGGTTGTCGTCACCCATCTAGACGGATCTTTCCAGTCAAAACTCGTCAAGGTTGATAGGCCGCTCCTACGCATCCCTAGTTTAGCTATCCATCGTAAATTTCCCTCATTCTTACGCATGCAACTATTCACCTGTTTCAGTTGACCGGGATGTCAACTCGTCGTTCAAGTTTAACCAGGAAACCGAATTCGTACCGATTGGTGGTCTAATCGAGAATCAACTCAACGCAGAGACCAAGAAGTCAGGCAGCCCCCTTCCATCCAGCATCCAGGATAATCACCACCCGGCACTTTTGTCGATTATTGCCAATGAGCTTTCTATTGCTCCGGAAGAGATCCACGACTTTGAATTGTACGCGTTCCTTGGCCTCGCCGTTCAACACTAAGCATTCCCTGTCAGGCACCTGTACGACACCCAACCCTCGGGTTTAGGGGGTATCAACAACGAATTCATTTTTAGCCCTCGTTTGGACAACCTGTTCTCGTCGTAAGTTGTGTTGTTGCTTTCAGATGTATGTGATTGCCTATGGATCTTGAAGGTTCTGTGCTGTGGAGGCACTGGCAAGTCATGCGGAGGACTCTAGCTTCCTTAGCCTTGAAGGCAACGTGAATTGCATTGCGCTATTCAACCATGAAGAAGTTGGCAGTGTGTCATCCACTGGCGCCGAGTCATCCATTGTCCCATCATTCCTCGAGAGGCTCTCTCCATCGCCAGCTCTTCATTCGCAATCAATTGCACGATCTTTCCTCGTATCGGCGGATATGGGTCACGCAGTCCACCCCAACTACACTTCCAAACACGAAGATAACCACAGGCCTCGGGTTAATGGAGGGATGATTATTAAGACCAATGCTAAGCAGCGCTACGCTTCCGACGCAATCGGCACATTCCTTTTCAAGAAGCTCGTTGAACGCAAGGGTGGAAAAGTACAAGAGTTCGAGGTTCGGAATGACATGTAAGTTGGATCTTTCTTGTAAGTGCTGGATGTCATTGGAACATCCTGTCAGACCTTGCGGATCCACCGTCGGCCCAATGCTCTCCAAACTTGGACTTCGCACTGTGGATGTTGGCAATGCAATGTTATCTATGCATTCGATAAGGGAGACAGGAGGAGCACAAGATGTTCAACACGCCATCGATGCATTTAGTTCCTTATTTGAAGCACTCGCGGAGCTCGACCGATCACTTTTGGTGGATTAACGATATTAGGTTATGGATAATAAAGGCACCATTTTGTAGATATTACACACAATGTGGGCCGGTCATCCGCAAGATACTAGGTGGACGGGTCAGATCGGCAATAACGAGTGCAAAGATCAACTAAGTCATCATTTCCGCCGTTTTGTAGAGTCTTCTCCTGGTTCGCTAGTGGTGCTCGACAACAGTTTCCGTTTCTTCGCTGTCCTGGAATAATGGGCAAGGACCCATTCTTTTTCAGCCTCCGTCTGTTCAATTGTACCTTGCCTTATTTCATATGCTGACAGGACCATGATTGAGTGGATAAGTCGAATGGGAACGGGAACCTACGTTTCATTTCAAAACGGGGTCCAACTTCGGCAAGCTGAATATCGCCTGGAATTTTGACAAATACGTGATGGCTATCGAGTGGTGAATTAGGTGTCATTTTGTCAGATAAATTTCAGTGCTCACCGGAACGAAATGAAATCATCTTCATTCGCAAATGTCATGACACGTTTGCTGTCTTCCTTTGGCACGGGAAACAAGAACTTGAGTACATCCCTTATTCGTATTCCAAGTTTCGAGGTGAATTGCTCAAGTATGAGGTGCGGGTATTGCTCTGATACGGTGGATGATCTGTAGGAGCCGATATCATGACGAAGGGCAACGTTGTGAAGTGAAAAATGGACCGTTGGACCATGGGGGAAGTGGGAAATAATCAGTGCATCTGGGGCGCATGAGTTGACCAGTCGGAACGACAGCAGGTCGGTGCTCACCTGGGATACCCCTGTGTTCATGCAGAACAATAAGGTCGGTTATATCGTTGGCACGACACGCGTCTGCTAGCTCTTTTACGACATAGTTTCCACGATTGATTCGATGTGAGTTAGGAAACACGAGACGCATTTCCTGCGCACGATCATGGCACGGTTGCTTCGAGGAATTAAGCTGGCAAATACCTTTGCAAATTGAAGAAGTTTTGAACTGGGATCTCTGGAAGTGGTGATCATGATCTTGGGATCATTTATGCCAGCGCGAGAGTACTCGTTATCGATATGTGTCGAAGGTTCTGTGATCTTGGTGAGACAACTAAAAGCAGTATATGATGATACTTGCCTTGCTGTGCTTCGTCGAAGGCGAGATCTTTCCCTATATCTCTCGCGTCCTTTTTGAGTTCTGTCGGAAGGGGGCGTCCTGATGCAAGGGTGTCCTTGAGCTGATGTTTGCGCTCGTAGGTCTGGCGTTCTTGTGCTTCCAGAGATTTTTGGTACACATACTCCCTACGCTCGCGGGCTTGTCGCCTTAGCTGAGAGCGGTGAACAAGGATGATTGGAAGTGAAAGGAGTCGCACAACTCACCATGCTATCTTGCACCAGGGAGCATTCCAGGGCAGGGTGACAAATTTGATGATCACGTGTGTCTCAACGCGTCGCGTCAATTTATGTTGAATGAGCCAAATACGCGCAACCCAGCCATAAAAACGGCCATGCATTCGCTCCTGTCTCGCCATGGCTACCTCTCTCGCTCCTCGTCCAGCATCACCGCTCCCCACTCCCAGCAAAAAGGTGGGCTTACTGCTTTCTTTCGCTGTCCCTTCTCACCCTGTCGTCAGGCTGCACAAGCGGTTGCTGCCTTTTCGTTAGACTCCCCGCCCTCAAAGCAATGCGTTATTGACGACGAGAAGCGTTCTGTCTCTCCAGATACTTTGGGAGACGAGTCAGATGAAGACGACTTTAACGTTCTTCGCTCAAAGTTTGTCGGCGAAGTGGACCTTCCGGAGTGTAAGCCCTTTCTTCCCTCGTGCAATTCCCTCACTCATCTAACCATTCATGCAGGTGAGGAACCTCTTCTAAAGGAATCTAAACGACGCTTTGTACTCTTCCCTATACAATATCATGAGGTCAGTACATCGACTTCTCACGCAACTATAATGTTGACGTGTCACAAGATATGGCAAATGTACAAGAAAGCCGAAGCATCTTTTTGGACCGCCGAGGAGATGGATCTCTCCAAGGACATCCACGACTGGAACAATCGTCTCAACGACAATGAGCGCCATTTCGTCTCCCATGTTCTCGCCTTCTTCGCTGCTTCGGATGGCATTGTCAACGAAAACCTTGTCGAGCGCTTTTCAAACGAGGTTCAAGCCGCCGAGGCCCGCTGCTTCTATGGCTTCCAAATCATGATGGAAAACATCCATTCCGAGACGTACTCCCTTCTCATTGACACCTACATCAAGGACTCTGCCCAACGTGAATTCCTCTTTGATGCCATGGACACCATCCCATGCGTCAAGCGCAAAGCTGACTGGGCACTGCGATGGATTTCTGACCAACGTTCAACGTTCGCAGAACGCTTAATTGCCTTTGCCGCTGTCGAAGGCATTTTCTTCTCCGGCTCCTTTGCCTCCATATTCTGGTTAAAGAAGCGAGGTCTAATGCCCGGCCTTACCTTCTCCAATGAGCTCATTAGTCGTGATGAGGGAATGCATACCGACTTCGCGTGCTTACTCTTCAGCCACCTCAAGCGGCGTCCTCATCCGGATGTTGTCAAGCGAATTATTACAGATGCAGTCAAGATAGAGCAAGAATTCCTCACCGGTGAGACACTTGGTAATTGCACTGCTCTTTATGCTGACTTTGTACTTAGATGCATTGCCCGTTGCTTTGATCGGAATGAATTCCAATCTAATGTGCCAATACATTGAATTCGTCGCCGACCGCCTGTTGGTCTCGTTGGGGAATGAGAAAGTGTACAATGCCGCGAATCCGTTCGACTTCATGGATATGATTTCATTGCAAGGCAAGACCAACTTCTTCGAGAAGCGGGTATCGGACTATTCGAAGGCAAATGTAAACCACAATAGTCAAAAGAGCGAAACAGTCACCACCAAGCTCTTGTGAGTACATTTGATTAGTGTTCTTAGTATCCCTGGAGCTCACTCGGTCGGCGAACAGTTCGTTGGATGAAGACTTTTAGGCTCATGTTCTCGTGCATTGGTATACTACTCGATTATAGCGCTATATTTGCATCCCATGGCACTCTTTAAATTTGTTGCACTGTAACTGACTTGTACCATCATCCCATGTTTTACTTATTTAACGATACCTTGGTTGCATTGTTTTACCTACACCGGATCTGTTACGAATACGAATTATTTGGTCTCCTTAACACCAACTCCCGCAGCGTCAGTTATGAGCTCAATCGATGATGGCTTTAACCCCCATTGTTTCCAAGGGTTCAACTTTGCTACGGGCATGAATGTTTTTGCACCCCAGTTGATGGCGTAGTGTTGAAGTACTAGATTTAGTTCCTCGACCTCATCAAGCAATTCGAGCTGAGCTATCCTGCGTGTCAGAGGCGTCAGACAAAGGCCAGGGACGTGTGCCGACCGCTGCGTAGCAAAAATACTCACCGCTCGAGCTCAGAGTGACTTGTGTACTTTTCGCGTACCTCACTCAATGTCAGTGCACAAGAGAACGTGAACCCATGCTGAGCGAAACGTCCACGGAGGGAATCAACCGTGCGGTATGGTGCTGCACCTGGCAAGGTCACGTTCCTTGACTAATATCATAATTAAGGTGAAAGCGACGAGAGGGAGATGTCAGAGATACCCGCAAGTTGTTCAACATGACTTGACCGAAGGCGTCTTGAAGGCCAAACATCTCGTATACGACAGCTCCGAGAACACTCCCGTCGTGCGCAGAGGCAAAATGACACACGAACCAGTCGATAAGGGCAGAACTAGACTCGGGTGACATGTATACCAACACGCACTCGAAGAGTAAGAGGGTAGGGAGCGACGGCGATAGCAACTCGTCAAGCAGCGGTGCCAGGGAAGTGGATGGCGGATGACGCAGATCACATGGAAGTAAGTGATACTTACTTGAGTGGAGTGCGGTTCCACCCGACGCTTGAAGGTTTTGAGATGAACAACCGGGCTGCATCACGTCGCAGGAACTCACCGATGGTGATATCTTCCGGTGAACCTAGGGCTGCACTGAGTGCCTTGCTTTTGCGGATAGCCATCGCCTTCTTGGTAGTGACATCCGGGAAGTCGAGTTCGAAATATGATTTCAAGACATGTGAGCATGGTCCGGTCTACTGAAAGTCACGATCATGACTCGACGTAAAGTCAAGGACGATGTACGCACGCTTATACGCCAAAATCTTGTATCGCTCCCCGCTCCGAGGCTGACGATCTGACACACCGTGTTTTGTTTCTCGCAGAACTCGAGCCACTGTTCGACGAGCGCATCGATGGACTTGGAACGAACATAAGTTCCGATGTTGATCAAGGGAGGACGGGTAGGTTGGGACTGGGCACGGGGAACGAGATGCGTGATGAAAGGGTCCTCGATATACCCCTTCTTGACTGCAGAGAGTCTTGCAAGAGCTGCATCAGTATCGGTTTGACGAATAGCACCATCAGCATCTGCACCACGTTCGCGATCAGGCGGTCGAAGAGGGGGTAACATCCGAGTCAGTACTGTGCTAGAGTTGGCGGTAACTGTCAGTGTTGGTTTGACTGGTCTCCTACTAAGCTGCGACATTCCGAGTCATGATTTACTACGACTCATTCCGAATTCGGCAAACGCAATTGAAAACCCGTAGGCAAAACAATTCATCGGAATGGTAGCTTCGGGTTGAAGATGTGTGTGCAGGCGGGAACTACTGGTTTCATGATATACCTGCTTGCTGGCATTCCGGCAGGAGTGGTCCGAAAGACGATGAACTATGGTGTCATCTCGTAGTACCAATGCACGGGGACAAGTTGTCAGACGAGAGCCTGGAGGCATAACGATACATTTTCTTCGACGCGTAAACCCGCGTCAAAGATCCAGAATTATATGGCGGTCAAAGTGCACTTTTATTCGGCGCGCATATTTAAGGGTAGCGCGCACACTTGAGGGGAACTGCGCGCATATTTGGGGGTAGTGAGCACACTTCGAAGGGAACCGCGCACATATTTGGGG
>JBBPLP010000959.1:0-10562 GCA_038089875.1 Fistulinella prunicolor
GACCGCATTGAATGCGGATAGATGTGGCAGAACGCGGGACAGAACAGTGTTCAACGACTCGGGAAGTCTCAGTGGAAATGCTATTTCCATGATGCGTTCGAGTGGGGAATGGCGGCACTGACAGAACTGTGAAGGAAGGAATGACTTGGTTTTTATGTGACACCGTTTATGGCGATGCTTGAATAGATGGAAACGGCTCCGAGACTAATATGACTCGTCCAGAGTCGATGACAGACATGTAACAACTTAAACTTGTGCCTGCCGAAGTATGAGCAGGACATGCTGTATGCCGTGTGGACGCGCAGCCTTTCAATTTGGGCACGGATTACGTAAGCTGATATCCGAGTAAGAGGCTGTGCGCTCATAGTGTTTCGCCAGCGGGGCAGTCCTCTACGCGAGATTCTTCACCGTGACCCTTGTCGAGATATACGGTCATGATACGATGATTTCCGCAGTATCGTCTCACCATTGATCAATAGTATGATATCACTGCATCGTTTTTAGGGTCCTACATGATCTGGACCTGGCGAAGATACCAAAACACGGGCTGAAACGGCATCCACAAAATGTATGATCCATCGCATTTGTTTATTCTAGAGATTACTTGTTCCTCTTCTCCTTGCACAGTGTTCCGCCCTGGACTCCCCAGAGCTTCTTCACGCGTTCCTGGGCACAACTTGGGCGAACGCACCAATGAGTGCTCATTGCCTTTTCCTCATTCTCGTAGCCCGTACATGTCAGACACTGCGCGCTCAAAGACGACAGAGCCAATTTGTCGTAGTTTCAGGATCATCGCCAAATTCCTTTCAGAAAGGTCACGAGCACTCTCTATCCTTCCTTTTCTCTCAGTGACTCCTGATCCTCAAATAGCTCTCTGCGACACTACAGGCACTCAAGACGAACGTCCTCCAGGATACGGTGGTCGAAAAAGAATAAAGCAGACTTGGATATTTTCGATGAGACAAGCTAAAGTACAACCATTTGCATACATATAGTCTAGCCACCCTTTGCCAGACGGAAGGCCTGTTGCCTTGAGCTCTAGCCTAATAAATGACCGTGTCAAGGGATGTTATAAATGAACGAAACGCTCGTACATCAGTCAATCCATGATCAGCCGTCACACTTCGTACTCATGCCATGTACGGCTTCACGCGCAGAGGTACTTTGCAACCCGTCTCCCCTGCAACGTGCGGTCGGGGAAGGACACCTTGCCCCATCTCGATCTTCGTGTCCACGCCATCACGGAGCTCGAAGACAAAGTTCTTGATGAGAACAGACAGAACAGCCTATTGGAAGACGATGGACGGCAACAAAAATAGTGAGCACCTCAGACCTCTCGGACCCAACAGAACGTGGTCTATCGTCAACCCACCTTGAACTCCGCGAGGGCAAAGTTTTTCCCTAGGCATGTCCTGGGACCGTCGGAGAAAGTGAGTAGATGTTTATGTCCTTGTATCTCTCTGGCTTTGGCTGGAATGCCACTTCCGTTGCGATAGTTGTCGCCCTCAAGCCATCGGGTGGGTTTAAAAGATTTGGCGTCTTCTCCCCAGATTTCTGTGGACAGATTGACAGAAGAGGACGGGGCGACGACAACGGTCCCCGCAGCGATGGTCAGGTTCCCGATTAGCTCGCCAGATGGCGTGAGAACGGGTTCAGAGAGAGGGATCACGTCGTCTTCAGCGGCCTATGAAATAGATGATGATGAGGGTGCGATCATCAGAGAACAAGCCAGCAGAATAGATGACCGGAAGGCATACCATCCGAGCAATTTCACGCACGGGGGCATGCATGCGGAGGACTTCATGGACAACGGCGTCGAGGCAAGGAAGGCCGTTGGTGAACTGGTCGTAGGTTGCATCTGAGACATGTTCGAGAAGCTCGTTTCGCAGCATCGTTTGGATCTCCGGTTGTCGCGAGAGCTCGATGAGGGCCCACTGGCAGTCGGGGGTGAGCGTTGGTGCAAGCATGATGAAAATGGGGTTACCGTCAAGCTAACTAGACATTGTGGGCATGAGTCACGCGTTTACCCGAAAATAAGGTCAGGGACTTACTAGACGTGGTTTCATATCCCGCGAGAAGCAAGGCTTTCATCTTCAACAAGAGTCAGAGAAAGCTTTTAACACTCGCTCAAATGTTGACTCACCTGTGCGAGCACTTCTTCCTTTGATAAATGAAACTCTGACTCGGCAGCCGCCCCCTTGACTGTTTCAAAAATGTCAGAGACCTGGCTCGCGTCCCTGTCCCAACAACAGAGGCGTACTCAGTAGTCCAATGATGGACTTTTCTTCTTGGTCACCAACGACTCCCATCTCCAACTCCTTCTTCGTTCGAGCAAGTAATACGTTTGATATTTCCTCCATCGCAGTATTCAGCTGCTTGACCAACCTCCCGCGCCGACTGGGTACACTCATTAGAACCGGAAACATCTGTGCCAAGAGGCTAAGGCCAATGTTAAGCGCGGAGGTGCTGCTTGATGCACTAAATGCATCGAAAATCTGGGCAATCTGAGAGCGTTTTCCGTCCAGTGCCCCAAAGTCATGGGAGAAACATGCGAGACCGATGGTGTCAAGACTGTTCGTGATGTGTAAACGTAGAACAAAATTAGGCAAGAGGAAAAATGGTTACGAGACATAATTCATCCTTTTGAGGGAACAACATTTAAGCCCGGGACAGATTGTGAAAGTGGGCAACCTAAACACTCACCAGCCTTGTACATCAATAATAGCAGCGTCTTCACCGCTCGATTCGATGAGCGTGCTCCAGGCGCCTTTGGCCTAATGGTAATCCAGTGATACACACCGTGCACAAATATTTGATAGACCAAGACACTGTACCTTATAGGCCGAGTCGTAGAAAATCGGCGTCAACTTTCGAAGCGCAGCAACGTTAAATGCTGGGGTCAACGACTTGCGCTGTCTGAAAACCGCCCGTCAGATTCTCTTCGACCACAGTGCACTTCAACTTCAGGAACTTGCCTCTTGTGGCTTTCACCCTCGGCCCAAAACAAACCACGTCCAAACTGAGGAGATATGATGACAAGTTAGACACGGTCACCTCAAGCAACACGCCCTACAAGCCTTAGACGTACCCCATTCTCATGGAATCTCTTCGAGAGAGGCGTGCGAACGTATGTCCAAGTCTCGTTGGTGTGGAAGTGTGCGATGGCCTTTGGGTCGTGCAAGATGATCCTGCGTGTCCCGAGCGTCGAGGGCATTGCATACGCCGAGCCATACTCCCGGGCCCAGGCTTCATATATAGGTCCTGGGTCGTCAGCTTTCATGAGCGTCTTTCCGACGCCATAGGTAAAGCTATCGCTAGGAGGGCCCCTGAGCTTGGTAGTGCGAACAACGTGTCGCCTACGCGACATTCGGACTAGCTTGAGGAACGCCAAAATGGCCGTGCATGCTACAACCGCATTGAATGCAGACAGATGTGGCAGAATGCGGGACAGAACGGTGTTCAACGACTCAGGAAGTCTCAATGGAAATGCTATTTCCATGATGCGTTCGAGTGGGGAATGACGGCACTGACAGAACTGTGAAGGAAGGAATGACTTGGTTTTTATGCGACACCGTTTATGGCGATGCTTGAATAGATGGAAACGGCTCCGAGACTAATATGACTTGTCCCGAGCTGATGACACTCGCATACTGACATGTAGCAAAAACTTGCGCCTGCCGAGGTATGCAGGACTCGTGCTGTATGCCGTGTGGACGCGCAGCTTTCCAATTTAGGCACAGGTTATGTATCGTAGCGGGGCCTGGAGTCGCCAATCCCCCGACTCCGTTCAAACTTCAACATATGATCACGACATCCAGCTCATAGATTTCAGTGTCTTCAACCTAGATTCATGAATAGATGACCGACATAGTCTATCAATTCAATGATGTATGTGAAACGAGAGGGAGGGGTAATGAGTCATGAGACTAGTTCGAATTCAAGATTCAAGAGAGCAAATGGCTGAAGATGGGACACGATACCTAACCTAAGGGAATAGCATGGGTATGCTGGGTTTACAGCACAGCGAGAGCAAAGGCGATGTATGGTGTGAGTGTAGCAGCAGTGGGCGGGCAAGTGGGCACATACACACACGCAGATCTGTGTCTGTGCCTGTGCAAGTGGGAGTGCCACTTGTGGTGGCAGGCCAAGAGCAAGGGTGATAGCGTGGCTCGCTCATGGGTAAGGGCAAGGGCGAGAGTAGGGTGAGAGTGAGGATGAGGGAGTGCGCACCATCGCTCGCTTACTCAGATGGGGGCCAAGGGTGACTCGTGACTCAAAAGAGCAGGGTGAGACAAAGTCAGCAGATAAGTTCAGCAAAAGAATAAATTACTTACCTGTAAATGAACGTATTTACGCATTCATCAGTTTAAGTGAGACGAGTACGGGTGGTTGGGAAGTTGTGAGGCCAACAGGGCCACGAGGCGAGCACTAGCTGGGTGCTGGTAAGTCGTTTGGCATGTGAGTGAGTAGGCTGCCAAGGCTGTGGACAGGTTGTTGAACTGCGAAGCATGGGCACAAGCGGGTGGTGCTGGTGGCGGGCAAGGGTGAGGCGAAGGCAGCAGGTGGGTTAGCAGGTGAAAACGAGCACAAGTATGCATGCAGACAACACATCTGTGCACATGCTCATGCTCGTACGCACGAAAGCAATGGGGTGGCCAAAGCAGGTTGAGGATTGGAGGGTATTCTCCCACCTGGAAAGTTGTCTTTCAGGTCAGGGGTAAAATAACTAGCTCTGCTACACACCTCACTTTGCCAGCACGTGTCATCAACTTCCCTCTGACCGCGCCCTCCAGCTTCTTCGGCCAATTTCTAGCGTCCTCGTCGCTTCCTGACAAGTACTCCCGACGCATCTGTCTCACCACTGGTACATCTGACATCTTGTCTCGCGAGCACACTCTGCTCCCCTCAAGTACCTCGCTTTGGAGTTCGTGCTGTCGTTGTATAATCTGTTTCGTGGTTTGGGTGTCGTCTGGCGCAATCTCAAGACGCCCTAATGACACTAACGGTGACCTGCACCAAGTTGCACCAAAAGCATTAGTTAAACACGAGACGGTTATGTATCTGAAAGCGGCGGTACGTACATTCCAACGGGCCGATCGGAACTCTGACTGAACTCGCCAACAAGTCGCAATACTCCCAGAGTTTTCCCCCAAATATCCCAGACAGAGTTGCCTATGCCGGAAAGGCCATTTCTCAGACGTTCTGGAGTATTGAAGCCACTGCACTCGGTGAAGGACTGGTGACGCTGAACTAAGTCTTACATAATCACAGCAATAATCACAAATAGATTTCTCCTTATGTAGTAAAAAGTTCGTGCAGTCCCATATGCATGAAATGTGATGTTTCTGGCTGAGAATGTGCGAGTCGGGGAAGCTGATATCCGAGTAAGAGGTTGTGCACTCATAATAACATCCTATGCACTCAATAAAGCGCGTATGATCCACTCTTTTGATTTCTGGCTTATCATAGTAATCTACACACATTGCAGTTAGTCTCGATTCACTGCCAACCACTAAACGAACGTGCGGCGTGATCAGCATCACACATCGCATCACACAGAATCCGAGATAAAACTCACCGAATAGTTTGGCAGTTCCCTGCGTGTTATCATTCGGTCCAGCATGAATACGTCATGTTCCTTCAAAATCAACTCCCCGTCGACTGCACCATCTGGCCGTGTGACAGTCTCCGTATTGACGAGGATCGGGTATCGCACCTTGCCTGCCCTGCCCGCCCAGTCAAAGTCGATGATCATAAACTTGTGTACGTTCATCTTGGACACCATGATGTTCACATTCCGAAAGTCACCGTGTACGAAACCAGCGTCGTGGAACTCGGAGAGCGTCTCAGAGATGGCGTTAAAGACAGGCATTGGGAGAGGTTCTTCGCGCCGACGGACCGTTTCGAATTCCAATGGAGAGAGCGCGTCCGAGACAACCATCAACCATTCGCCGGGGATCTTTTCGATCCCTCTCAGGGCAGGGGCACATCCCAGAGATGCCATATATTCGTGAGCATCTCGTGAATAAGTTCGACAGAATTTAATGCAGATCTGATGCTTAGAATCGCATTCGCGTCCGTAAAAGATAAGACTGTCCTCAACGAGCTCCCTTTCGCACCGGAAGTTTATCATTGCATTTTCGTGAAACGATTGGTAACTTGTCTTAGGTGGGAACAGTTGCGGGAATGGTGGTACCATCATGGGAAGAAGTGAAGTTCCTCGCAATGCTTTATAATACTGATCGAGCGAATTGATGAGCCTTCGCAAGGCAGCCATGTGACGCGCGACTGAAAGGTGGTTATATATGTCTGTGGAGTGGAAGTTAAACGCGATCGGTGTTGACATAGTTTGTACTGTCGGGCGCAAGTTCCAGGTGGCACCAGCAAAGGCAAGGTACGGTCCTTTGGAAGAGCACTAATCAGTTCAGGAAAAGTTGACAGATATTTGAGGACTAACCGAAAAAGGTAAGGAGTAGACATGGGAGAGGAGACTCAGGGTGTTTGAGAGCGTCATCTCTTGTCGACTCCAAATAGCTTTCTACAGCTTGGAAATACGGGTCCGTTGGTCCATCCCCCACTTCATTCTTGAATTCGGCGATCACGTAGCAGTGCCCATTGACAGATATATTGCACTCCACCAGGTCATCGTACTTTTGAACTTTGGAGGGCACAAGGTTGATCTGATAGTGTCTGAGCACCTTATTGACTTGCTCAACCCGCTCGTCTACAGTAGAGTACCAATCGGACATGGTAACCGCGAGGTTGTCAGCGAAACGATGGTCCTCGGTTCTGACTTTGATGCTTTCACAATCGTCAAGGAACTGACCGAGGACTAGGTGAAGTAATGTGGGTGGGATGGCATCTTCGTCTGGTTCTTCTTGATAACGACCACATGGTATGAGAGTATTGGGAAATTCCATGGGTGAAGATGATGTACTAGAGCTCGAAGGCTTGGCTTTGTCCACGGCTGCGAGGAATGATTTGCGTTTTCTCGTAATTGGATCCGCATACTCAACGACGACGCGCGGAGTCTTGGAGAAAGGAACATCATTGAAGACCTCTTCCAGGAAACCATCTGTAACCAAGAGCATTTGACCCAATTCCCTCGTAGCAAGGCTCTCCATCAGTTCATCATCCACAGTTGAGATCTTGTACACCGTCATGTACATCACTCCGCTATCGGCAAAAGAAGGAGGGCCTTGCTCCTTGATTCTACACTTGAGGGAACCAACATGGTCAAAACTTGAGCTTCTGACTGTAAAGGAATCTGTGCTGTCTGCTCCCCGAAGCCAGCATGTGATGTCCAACAGCGGGACATCTGGATATGTTACTAATGAAGATCGACCACCGGGGTCATAAGTTCCACGTACCAACTACAAGGTGTAGTCTGGATTCTGATGGCGGTGTCACGAAAATATCTGACAGCTCTTGCATGAACCGCGTAGAAATACCCAGCATAGATATAGAGAGATTTCCAAGGACATCTGAAGAATCGTCAAGAGGTACTAGGATATCTTCAGGGAGCTTGTAGATTTGTAGTGTTGACTGGGGGTGATCAGACAGAACGTCCACCGATTGCTGAGCGATGAGCTTTTTGAGTGTGTGGACTGGCGTATTCCAGGGGGCCTCTATACGTCTCCGCCAACTGAGAGGCTGTCCTCGAACCCAGTATGAAAGCAAGAAGGGTGGCTTATTAGACATGAGTTCGAGAGTAAAAGCTGGATTTCAACGAGGACGCGTTGTGTGCACCGCGCGCGCGTCCCTGAGACAATTGTCGATGTGGATGAAACAAATCAGGGTTGTAACACAGCCACCTTGTAACACGAAACCCTGGGAAAGAGCTTTCTGCAGAACGAGCAAGACAGTAGGAGCAATCATCTGATCGTCACAGATTTACGAGCGCTTTCCAGGTAAATGCTCTTAACTACTTGTCCATCATGACCCATAGCCCAAGCTATGCGACAATAGACGAGCAGGTAAAAAAAACTGATGATGATATCCGCGCAACTATGAAATCTAACGAGCATATGGAGCCTCACCATCAAGCTCTCAGTTAAAACGTCGGTAAAGCACCACGAACTTTGAATATCTACATTAACCTGGAATTCTCAGCGTACCCCGCAAACGGCTCACTTCCTCGCAGGCTGCTCTGGAACTCAAAACACCACGCTTGTCTCGTTTCCAACAAGCTGGTACAGGGCGACGAGTACTTGTACTAGGCTTCGTGAGAGTTGAGAGAGGGGAATTGCAGATTTTCTTTTTATTCGTGCCTTGAGTTCACGAGATGACGGTTGAGGATGTTGAGCTTCCAGAACATGTTGTCGCAGAGCACATGGCACTCGTCCGCAGATTCTTTTTGATGACCGCTCTGGGCAATAAAATGCATAGAGCGATCAGCAGAATGGAGTCTCGATAAATCAGTAATAACATTACGGTTCTCTGCCCAGATCCGTTGACATGTCATGACACAACAAGTGCTCAACGGGAATGATGTTGTTTCAAAGCCAACTTATAAACTACGCACAACTAAAATGGGCGTAGGATATGCCTTTAGCGGTGCATGCTGGAGTGCATCAAGTGCTGAGGCAAGCGTCAATCAGCCGCCAAGACAGTAAGCCATAAATACACTCACTGAATCCAGGGCATTCTCCGAGTTGAAAACACGCCGACACTCAACACAGTAGTCATGAGATTGCCGGTTGTGCTCGTGTAGACCGATGGCATTCACGAAGAACCGGTCACATCTCCCGCAGTAGTGGTGTTCATTGATGTAGTGTTCGACAAGACTGCCGAAGTCTGAAAAATCGGAGTCACATTGTCGACAGAAGTTATGCACGGGGCTCTGGATGTAGTGCTGTTTCAGCGCCAACCAGGACTCGAAGTCCCTATCGCAATCGTTGCATATGTTGTGTCTGGGAGAGTTTAGAATGTGCTGTTCATGCGAGGATTGGGTCTGGAAATGACGGTCACAACGATCGCAAGAGGACATGGTGGCTTAGCAGCGATGTTCAACGTTCACTGACTCCTAACTGTATGATGAGCTTTTATTTATCACGCTCGCTCGATGTCAACCCCTCGTTGCTGACTCCGCTCGGCCTCTGCCGTGACCCCTCTCCGGGGTGACCTTCTGGAAAACGAAGCCAAATTTCGTTCATTGGATCAGAATCGATCACCATCGGTACCATTCAAACAAGAATCTGAGGCTCTTTCAAGTATACAATCAACCCACTCAATCTTGTGGTAAGTAACACGCCGAAAATCTCTCACTCGAAACGCTTTACAACCAAAGGAACCGCGGGACCCTGCTCTCCCACCACTTTCGGTCTGGGTAAAATACCAGCAAAGGCTTCGATCACTTTCTCGGGGCTGTCGCGAAGTTCGAATACAAAGCTTTTCACGAGAACCAAAAGCGCGATCTGTATCAAGAAGAGAGGAGGGACATTTTTATAGGTAATAAGTAACCATGACCTCGGTCCAGAGGAGGGACAAAGGAAATGAGGAGAGCAAGCCTGTCACCCACCTTGAACTCAGAAATCGCGAATGCCTTCCCGAGACATGTCCTTGGTCCATCGATGAACGTAAGGAGATGTCGATGCCCTTGCACCTCCCTTGCCCTGGCCGGAATTCCATCTGGTGAGATCCATCGTTCGGGCTTGAATTCCTTGGCATCGGCACCCCAGAGTGCTGTTGATGTATTCATTGACGGTATGTAGACTAAAAAGTGGGTCCCCTTGGTGACTTCGACATAATCAACAAGTTCACCAGATTGCGTGCGCACGGGCTTGCTCAAGGGAATGACGTCGTCTTCCAAGGCCTATTCAGACTGTCATTCAATTATGCATCGAAGCTGACTCTCGCTTGTACTTACTATACGAAACGATTCACGGATGGGAGCATGGACGCGCAACGTTTCTTGTACCACGGCATCCAGATACGGGAGACTGTTAGAAAATTGATCATAGGTTGGGTCTGTCCCGAACTTGAGAAGCTCCTCTCGCAGTTTCGCTTGGATATCTGGTTTTTTGGAAAGTTCGATCAACGCCCACTAAATGACCGAAAGCCTCGCACATCAGCAATCGGATATTTGAGTATAGTGAACTACCGTACTGTCAAACTGACTAATACAGTTATGATACTTCGTGAGTCTCAGAAGTTCAATTCAGAGTGTCGAGCTGGATTACCTGGCGTGGCTTCATAACCAGCAACGAGTAAAGCCCTGGCCTAAATGGGATTTAAGGTGGTCATGCGGTCATTAATAGACGTAATATTTCAACCCATACCAGTACCATCACCTCCTTGGGTGTCATATGAAGGTGGTGGCTTTGATTTTCTGCCCGAACTGTATAAACTGAGCCAAACTATTACGCATAGGAGGAGAAATGATTGTACTTAGAAGACCAAGAATCGACTTTTCTTCCCTCTCTTCGAAGGTACCTGCTTCTTTTTCCTTCCTTGCTTTTGTGAGCAATTCATCTGCAATTTCGCTCATCGCATCGTTCAGCTTCTTGATCTGGTTCGTGTATGGTGTCGGAAGTTTGAGCAACCATGGAAACGCCGTTAAA
>JBBPLP010000960.1:0-10540 GCA_038089875.1 Fistulinella prunicolor
TAATCAGGGATAAACTGCTGATAGAAGTTGGCAAAATCAAGGAATGATCAGACAGCCTTGAGCTTGATGGGGGCAGGCCAAGACGCAATCCTGTCGAGCTTGACAGGGTCCATGGCAAGTTCACCTGGTCAGACAATCATTCCCAGATAGTCAACCTCATCAGCAGTGAAGGTGCATTTCTTAAGTTTGAGGTGGAGGTCGAGTTCCTCCATGTGCTTGAGGACGTGGAGAGTGCGTTTGCTGTCGATTTCATCGTTCTCAGAGAAGATAAGAAGGTCATCCATGTAGATGATGAGCCATCCTTCGGCAATGAGGTCTCAGAAGGAATCAGTCATGAACCGTTGAAAGGTGGCAGGGGAGTTGGTCAGCCTGGAGAACATGACTGTGGGTTTGAAGAGGCCTTTGTGAGTAATGAAGGTGGCCTTCCATTGATGTCAGTCTTTGATTTGGACGTTGTTGTATCCCCAGCGTATGTTGAACTTGGTGAACTTCCACATGCCTTGGAGTTTGTCAAGGAGGTCTGGAATGAGCAGAAGCAGGTAAGCGGAAGCGGATAGTGTGTTTGTTCAGGTACTGGTAGTCTTGGCAGGGGCAGAGCCCTCCATCCTTCTTATGGACAAAGAAAAACGGGGATGCTTGTGGGGAGTTGGAGGGGCATATCTTGCCCGTGACAAGGTTTTCTTCAATGAAGGCATCAGTGGCCTTACATTCTTCAGGAGAGAGAGAGTAGAGTTTGCTGACTTTCGGGGGGAATGACTCATTAAGGTTGATCTCATGGTCATAGGGACAGGATGGTGGAACGTGGTCAGTGGCTTCTTTTGAGAAGACTGAGGCGAATTCTGCATATTGCAGTGGGAGGGTTTTTTGTGGTTTAGCCTTCTTGGCTTCCATGGCAAGTTTCGTGGCATTGGTGATTTGCGCAATGTGGAGGTCGGAGCAGAAGATGAAGCGGGAACCACATTGCATGATATGGTGGATGGTGTGGTTGTCACGAGTCCAGGTTCTGAATGTGAACTTGTTGTGGAAGTCGTCCTTTTCCATATACTTGTAGAGTCAGACATCGGTGATGGCGTCCACGCTAGTGTGGTGGGAAAGGCGGAAGTGTGGTTGGGCCTTCTGGAAGTGGGCATCGCTTCTGGTGGTATCTGTGACATGGTCATTGTAGAGATCGTGGGATTGGTCCGTTGACTCAGAGATCGAGATGGTTTGGGCAAACCAGTCGATGGTAGGATTGGCATATTTCAGCCAAGGCAGTCCAAGGATCACGTTTTGTTGACTGCAATCCATGACATAGAAGAGGACTTTGTGGGTGAGTCCTTGGATGTGAAGGTATAGGGTGGCAGTGAATTTGACTCCTCCTTTGATAGTTAGCTCAGAGTTGATGTTGGTAATGTGGATTGGATAGGGAAGGCAGGTGGTAGGGAGTTTGTGTTTCCTGATGAATCCCCAGTCGATGCAGGAAATATCGGTGCCGCTGTCGATGAGGGCATGGGTGTTGACAGTTTTCAACATGTATGAAGGGTCAATGAATTGAATAGGGATTTCCATTGATCCAGACATAGTTACAAGTACAGGTTGTAAAGGAGCCACTTGCATTGTCTGAGGGCTCCATTTTAAAAATCCTTGGAGGGGACTGCAAAGTGGATCCTCCTGACCATCAGGTCATCTTTATCATCTCCTACTTCTTGGATAGAGGCAGTGGATTCTGTTTGGGCAACATTTTGTACTTGTCATGGTTTCTTGGGCCCTTTTGGGTAGGTGGTGCAATTGTCAGCGCAGTGGCCAGTTTGCCTGCAGTGGAGGCAGTGTTTCTCAGCAAGGCATTTCTTATATTCCTGGGGAGAGAGTCATGGCAGGTATTCAATGGTGTCAATGTCCATGGCATTTGGGTCATGGGTTTGTGGCCAGTGAACATATTGTGGGCAGTTGTGTGGAAGAGGGGCATGAGTGCCATTGGTCTGGCATTTGACAACTTGAGCATGATCGCACTGGGATTGGAATTGAGTGGCTTTCTGATATTACTCTTTGATGGAGGTGGGGACTTTGTCCATGGAGTAAATGTACTCCATGAGGTGGGATGGGATTCCATGGGTGAAGAAGTTGACCAGGACATCTTGGTTGGTGGGCTCAGCCAAAGTGGCATAGTTTTGGAAGTTGGCAATGTAGTTAGACAAAGCCATAGTGGTGGATTCTCCCTGTTTTACTGGGTAGATGCAGGTGGTGGTGAGCCAAGAGAGGGCATCTCCCTTGGTGTCTTGGTCTTCAAAAGATGCCTTAAAGGCAATCTTAAAGTCCTTGAAGGTCCTGAGCATTGGGATAGAGGTGGAGAGAGCTTGGGTCCTAAAGGTGTTGGCCCAAGTGGCAGCAGATCCCTTCTTCATGTAAGAGAGGGTGAACATGATCTTCTTTGCATCCAAGTTGTAGGAGTCTTTGTTGACGATGAGGTACATTTCAATGGTGGCAAGCCAGTTCATGGCTTCAGAGTAGGAATCATCAAAGAGTTCAGAAGCGCCAAGGTGAAGCTCGGTGGGCTTGGTGACTGTAGACATTGGTAATGGTAGTTGGGGTGGGAGTTGGAAAGACGGCTGTCTGAGGACAGGCATAGGCAACAGTAGGGTTGGAACTCTGGGGATATTCACGGAGTAGGAAAATTGGTGGGCAAGGTCTGTTTTCTTGGGGTTGGGTACAACTTGGATATCCTCATCATAGGTGGGCTCAGTGGGAGCGGAGGGTTCTTCTTTCTGTTACTCGGAAGAGTCATGTAAGACTGGAGGTGGTGCTCGGTGAGCGTGGGGGTCGACCCAGGGTTGAGGGTTGAATGGGCGACAGTACGAAATGGTGGACAGCTTATGCGATGGTAGCCATGTGGATAGAAGTTAGACCTTTTGTTACACTCACATGAATGCTAGCGTATACCAGAGGGCCTCAAGAGTGGACAGCTTCAAGAAGGAAGCGTGGTAGATGATGTGCTAAGGTGAGTGACGGTCAACCAGGACAAGGAGAGCACACAATGGATCCTTGGTATGGAGAACGGCCTTAAAGGCATAGAGAGGAGCGTCAACTCGAAGTACAACAAAGACTTATAAAAGTCCTGGAGCTAGAAGAGTGATGTATGAGATTAGATTCTGGTAGGTCTAACTTAGGGTACATCAAGGGTATTGATGGGTTTATATATGTAAGAGCCATAGTTCAGGGTGGGCGTGGAAAGTACCAAAAGGGAAGTGATGACGAAGAAGGTGAGTCATCGATGGAATGCGATAGAATCACGAAGAATGATGATGTCAGCAAAAAGTAAGTGGGAATGAGTAATTGGCCAATTGGCCTTGGTAATACAACTGCACATTAGTAAGTGCTAAATAGTAAGCAGGGTAAAGGGTTGAAAAGAGGGGAGAACCTAAGCAGGGCTTGACAGCAAAGGTTATTGTAGAAGGGGAAAGAAAAAGATAGGGGGTACTACTGATCATAACACAAGCTAGATGAACTAGTAAACTATCTCTTCTTCATGTTACGGCCAGTACCGTTTTCCCCTATACTTTTTGACATTCTTTGGACTTAGTTGTTTTTCCTTGATGGATCTTATCTTATCTGGTCACATGATTTGTCACATGACCTTATCTTTAGAATCCCTTTCATGGTCACATGTCTAGTACATGTGGCTTGAGGCTAGACCTCATTACCTGTACACTGACAGCCTTCTCTTAATCTCCATGCTGTATAGGGCTATGCTTGGCTATGCCAATGCTTCCTTTCTTCTTTTCTTCACTTCCATATGATGCTGCACATTCCTATGCATGGCTGTGCCATAGCCTCATTCATATCTGCTGCCTTGAGTGCAGCATGCATTCTGATGGAACATTCTGAAATGACCAAAGCAGCAGCAAGAACCAAACCAAACCTCAAAAGGTAATGGTGGTAGTAACCTTTACCAAGGGCCAACTAAGGGAATCCCCTAGGCACTAGGAGAGAGACTTCTATATTGCACTAGGCAAGTACTACTTCACAGTAGGGGAAGGACTTCAAAGAGATCAAGAATGGAAAGCCATTCCTGAGTCCTCTAGGTCTTATATACTAACTACTTATGTGTCTGTGTATACATCTAATCTACAGATAAAGTCCATCTAAGGGAATATAACATGCACTAGAGGCATGTAAGATTGTGATTATGCGCATCGCACATGTATCAATGAAATAGAAATCAGAGACATGCTGCAAGCATGCTCATCAAGGAATAGGCTGTGGCATAGCCAAGCAACTATGAAAGAAAGGTGGTGCCCTCAAGGCATTAGAATGGAAAGGAAGCATACCAGTGCTTCAGTGATCAAACATGCTACAAGCACATGTAAAATGAAAGAGAAGTGTGCAGCACTTCTGTGACTAGGAAAGGAGATCGCAGATCTCTATGAGACAGGAGTATGAGGTGTAGCCTCAGAACATGGGATCTAGCCCGGATCAGGTGACAAGTCATGTGATCGTACTTCTGGAAATCATCTAAGTCTGTCTAGGACTCCTGAGTAGTCGATCAAGACTAGGGAAAATTGAAATGATAGGATAGGGGCTTGGCTATGATCATGTTCGTAACACATTCCACATACAGCCTAGATGGTTATAGAATTGTATCAGTAGATCCGCTACAATCATATACAAACCTTAAAGTAGTATATAAACTCTTCAGGTTCGAGACTGGTTTCCCCAGTCTTGTTCTCTTGGAGTTTTCCCTTCAAGACAATCTCTTGGCCTGACAAGCCTACTCCACTCTATCATCAAGTCGCTGCTTGCAATCTTTGATATTTCATTGATTGTTTAGTTGGTTGTTTCATTTCATATGGTGTATGTATTACCTTTCTTACAAGAGCCTGGCTGGTATATTTTCTGTCTGACTGTTCTGAACTACTCATGCAGAACTGCTTGGGAGCCTGCTGAGGCTGGTCAACAAGTGAGGCAAAATTCTTCTTCCACCAGTATGAGACAGCTCACATGTCACTAGAGTGACCATTTCGACCTTGTAAATGCCTTTACTATGTCTTTGGTTAAAGCATACTGCATAAAATGTTATCAGAATCAATCATTTGTTGAGTACATTGTAGTAGAAAAGATGACAGGTACTGCACATGGCATGGAGTTTCTTGATCCCCTATTTACTTTATCTTTTTCTATTCACTTGATATATATACTTCTACCACCACATACATACATACTAATACTGTATACTACATTGGGGTATTACATATAAACTGGGTGCATATGCAAAACACCGTTTCATAACCTTGGACCAGAGTGTATTTGCTGTGTTGCCCCAATAAAAGCAATGCAAGGGCCAAGGAGGGGGGATAGCTGTGCTGGAATATATTGGGCACCATCTTGTTTGGCCATGTGAGAAGCCCCTCAATATTCTTTTCATTGACCCAAGCCGAGGCCCACCTATATACAGTAGCCTGCAAGTCATTCTAACAGCAGAATGTTGGCTTCTAATGAAGAAGTCGCTAGGCATCAGATTGCATTCCTCTTTTGCACAAGCATTGAATTCAACTCTCTATAGACTGTGTAAGGAGGGCAATGAAGAGTGATCTGAACCTCTGTAAACCCTCTCTCCTTCCAGATCAATACAACCCTATTGACCTTGAGCAAGTTAGGGTCATGTGAGATGACCCTGAACAGTGTCCCAAATATTAGCTGCCTTGTTAATGCCAATGCCTTCCATGGTTTGGTAAAGGGCTTGTATTATTGTGCAGAGATGGTCAACATCCCACTAAAGCCCATCACAAAGTTGAACTAGTTGCTGAAGATGGAGGGGGGCCTTTTACCTTTCAATTCTGAAGGCAGCATGAAATGTGTAACTTGCCACTGAATCAGGGAGATGAGATCTTCAAAGCCATGTTTCACTCAGTGGTGGGATTGCATATGGCAAGTAGAAATCCTCTCCATCTGCCACAAATGTATAGAGAGGATTTGTACCCATTAATACTTTCAGGCACATCAGCTGCACAAGTTTGCAAAGCTACCTCTTTCATCTTACCAAGGAGTTTCTTTCCACAGAATTCTTGCAGAACAGAGCTTGCTGGTCCTGGTAATGCCTGCCTACCCCCACCATACTGAAGTTCTCCTGAAAGGGTATCTGCATGCATATCCACCACTATGAAGGTGTTTTCTGGACAGCAGGACTTTGCAGAGTGGTCAAGGAAGGTATACCCCTGCTCCATTCATTTTTCGCTACACCTCTTTACACTGGTCTTCAGTGTTAAGTGGATGTCACAAAACTGCCACTCAGCCCGGAGGTCCATGAAGTTCCTTGAAATAGGTAGGGAGGGTGCCACAACTTGCATTGTCTTCTTCATGAATATATTTCTGTTTGAGATTTAGGCACAATGCATCGGGTACATGCGTGTCCATGCTTGTAGAGAGCCACATGGCTATGAGAAGCATTGGCCAAGCCAGCTTTGAATGTTTTCTGTTGCCATGGCCAATAAAATTGCACTGTGTAGGAATCTAGAATATGAGAACATGAAACAATAGGGATAAAATCTATCACCAACCAGGAGAAAAGCATTCTTTAGCTTAGACTCCTGCTTGAGCACTTTTCAATGTTTTTGCATGTACAGGAAGCAATGAAAGGGGATGCCCTTATGGACAGTTCCAAAGAAGATGCAGCCAGGGTTTGTTATCTCCTCCTGCTCATACATGAATGCATTGCAATTGGTGCAAATGTGTAGTGCTTTCCTGAGAAGAACACTGCAAAAGTTGCAATATTGACATTGTGCTGTTAGTAGTATTGTGGATAATTCTATAGTATTGGGATTTTTCAGGCAATGGAATGCAAATGCAATTGAAGGGCACATACCTTCCATATCCATTGATCACAATGTACCAGACAGATTTCCTTCATTTGAAGGTGAGCATGTGGTGATTTCTCTGCTATAAGGCTTGGTGACTGACATGCATGATGGTTTAGTGGAGGAGGCTTTTGGCATGGTTAGGGCAGGAGTTGAAACTGAGCATCTGCATGTAACAATGTTAAAGGATGCAGGCCATACTAGTTTTTAACACTTTCAGGACAATGGGACACATGTTTGATCTCAGCATTAGGTATTTATAGGTGTTCCAAATTCTAAAAATGGAGTTTGCACGAATTGACATACTCGTCTACTGTGTAATTGGCAAGATTGGGCTGCGAATGCATTCAAATCTATGGTTGGAATATGAGAGAAGTTCACCAATGGCTGCCACCCTGTTTGCTATATCTGTCAGAGATCTGGATCACATGATTGGTGACATCATACTCAACATAGTATGCACATAGACAGAAAAGAGGGCAGAATTTTGAGCCTATGAAAGCTCCTGTCAGGCAGTAAGTAACACAATGATCACAGCGGGTGTGCAAAATGGGACACAAGGCCAGGCTGGTATCACAACATCTTGTACAATTATCACAATTTTAATCAGACCAAGGATTCAGAAATACTTGTTGCCAACAGACTATTCTCCAGTAATGACTTTTCTACAAAAGCACTCTGGTCGTTAGTGTCATTACAACTCAACACCAACAATGGACACTAGGAGATCCAGCACTCAAGGCTTATCATGATGGGTGAATGTGAGAGGGGAAGAGGAGGCTTCTGGTCAACTAAAACAATGACCTGTGATATAGCATGAGATGTAAGATGGCACGTGATACAAGCTGATATGCTGAAGGTGAAGTAACTTATGTACAAAGAGGCATGAAATTTGATAAAGTAGTATATAAAGCGGCAGTGGCAATTCAATAAAAAGAGCTGTGTTCCACCCTTCACCATTTTGTGCTGGTCACTGGATCACTGAGGATGGTGGAGAGTGGAACCCATGGCAGCACAAAAGTGTGCTCAGGATTCTGAAAGGAACCCAGGCACCCGTATTACCTGTGGGAGTATGCCTGGCATTCCCAGGTATATCTGGCATACCCACCAAGCAGGAACCCCCCTCCTCCTCACTTGTATTTAACCCACATTACAACCAACCCAGTTGGGGGTCGTGCCCTCCTCATGCCCCTGCTGCCTCTGTGGACTGGCCAAATCCCCTGATAGGGCATTAGATTGGTAGCTGGCACCCTAAATGAACCTGGAAGGGTGACAGTTAGGATAGCGGAAACCTCCTGATGAGAGCTTTCACAGGCTCAAAACCATTGCCTATCCTGTTCCCCTTGTCTATCCCTACTCATACCATATATGGCATTCCCATGGTCCAACCCTAATTCTCAGAGAGGGGCGTCAAATGGATAAGTACATGGGCTCGGCAGCCCAAGCACTGCTCTTTACATACAGACACCCCCTCCCCCTGACTATTGCCAATATACAAGGCACTTCTGAACCACAAACATGAATTGGATATGTCAATCATGCCTGTTCCATCTGGTTTTCCACAATTCAGATCTTGATGAGGTATGTAAATGGGTGGCCTTGTCAAGGTGCATTTAGGTGCTGGATTAAACAACATTTCAGTCAGTTCCTCTGTCCCCCTCAGCTCATTGATTACTTGCAATTTGGTAACCTTTGAGGGTCATCTACTTCTTGGCCCCCATAGGTATTCTATGCCCATCTGCATGGCCATTTCTGTTCCCATTCCTGCTCCCATGGCTATGGCTGTGGCTCAGAGACCCACCAGAATCAGAGAGGAGGGAGGTATTGTAGCTTCTAAGTCTGTGCTGTGCCAGTGTTGTTAGACAACTCAGAGGGGGCATGCATATTAAGGTCTGACATGTACGAACAGATATGATAAAGATCCTGTTACACTTGCTACATACATAGCTAGCATAGGAACCAGAGGTTGCTTGAAGGTTTCGAAGATTCGAAGATGTCATAATGTCAGCACACAATGACTAGCCCCTGAAGAGGACAGCTAGGTTCAAGGGTACAGCTTGTGAGGCAAGCTGTTCAAGGATTACAATGATGAAGGTCATCATTCAAAGATATTTGAGGAAGCGTCAACTCAAAAGTATGATGGAGACTTAGTGAAACAACCAATGAAACAACCAATGATAAATCAGAGATTGCGACGAGTGGCAACTTGATGTTAGAAGAGAGTAGGCTTGTCAGGCCAAGAGATTGTCTTGAAGGGAAAACTCCAAGAGAACAAGACTGGGGAAACCAGCCTTGAATCCGGAGGGTTTTATATACTATTCTACTTTTTGTACATGATTGTAGGGGATCTACCAATACAATACTATATCCATCAAGGCTGTACGTGGAATGTTCTAAAGAAGTCCATCAGAATGCATGCTGCACTCGAGGCAGTGGATATGACAAGGCTATGGCACAGCCAAGCATAGGTATGTGCAGCATCATATGGAAGAGAAAGAAAGAAGCATCGGCATAGCCGAGCATAGCCCTACACAGCACGGAGATTAACAGAAGGCTGCAAGTGCACAGGTAGTGAGGTCTAGCCTCAAGCCACATGTACTGGACATGTGACCATGAAAGAGATTCTAAAGATAAGGTCAGGTGACAAGTCACGTGACATGATAAGATAAGATGAGATAAGATCCATCAAGGAAAAACAACTAAGTCCAAAAGTGTCAGAAAGTATAGGGGTAAACAGTACTGGCTGTAACACTGCCCCCCTTCTGTAGTCGAGACTCCAAATCGACCGAGCATGGCACCTCTCTGGGAGAAGCTGAGTAAGGGTTGAACAACTCGAAGATATTGGAGAACTCCACGCAGCAGAGTAGGTGTGGGTTTGCTTCATGGAAGTGGGCGATGGCATCTTGGGCATTTCATAAGTTCGACTTCGATTCCCATGTGCGATCCTCCTCTGTGTAGCCTGCCCAATGGACTAGGTACTGGACCCCGCGTCCCTTCTTGCGCATGTCAACAATGTGATCTACCTTGTATTCTTCATTGCGGTCCTCGGTAACATAAACTGGGCCGGGATTGTACGTAGGCTGACCATTGAGCCTTTCCCTGAAAGGCTTTACATGTGAGATGTTCACCACTGGGTGGATTCTCATGGAGCGTGGGAGTTTCAAATGCACAGCATTAGTTCCCACCATCTTCAGAATGGTATATGGACCAATCCATCGTTCTGTAAGCTTCTTGGATTCCCGTATCAAGCAGAGATTATCTGTGGAGAGCAAAATGAGGTCATTTGTACGGTATGGTGGCGTGTCCAACCATCGCTTATCAGCTTGTTTCTTCATTACAATCTGCGCCTTCTCGAGGTTAGTGTGCGCTTCTGTGAGGGTTTTCTCCATAGTGATCACCAACTCATCAGCAGCTGGTGCCTTGGTCGGAATACCTTCAAATCCCATTCTAGGTGGGTAGGTACGAGTCACTTCAAAAGGAGTTTTCTTCATAGAAGCCTGTTGCTTTGAATTACATATAACTGAACTGTGCGAGTGCGAGCCAGCTCCACTCGTTCTGACACTCATTCGTGAACATCCGGAGATACTGCTGGAGATCCTGGTTCATGCGCTCCGTTTGACCATCTGTCTGCGGATGATGCGCAGTGGAAATCTTCGGCGTAATGCCTAGCGAAGACATAAGGATTGCATCACCTGTGATGCAAATTGGGGTCA
>JBBPLP010000961.1:0-10538 GCA_038089875.1 Fistulinella prunicolor
TGCGGAGCAAGGAGACGATGGCCTACGTGATCGCTGTGGGCGATGGGTTGCTCGAGGAGCGGATAAGGTTGGTTCAGGAGTTGAGAGAAGCTGGAATCAAGGTGTGTGGTGGCTTCCGTGTGGTGACTGCGGCGTCGTCAACGTTTTTTTAGACGGATTTCCTGGCAAAACGGAAACCGAAATTGCCGGCGCAGTTTGCGGCGGCGGAAAGGGACGAGGTGCCGTTTGACATTCTGCTGGGCGGGGACGAGTTGAAGCAAGGCTTGGTCGTCATCAAGGAACAAAAGTGGGAGTTTGTCGAGGGGAAGAAGGTCAAGGTGCAGGCGACGGATCAGGGCACCAAGGTCAAGCGGGAGGAGCTCGTTGATTGGATTAAACAGACGCCAACCTACCTCCACTGGTCGAGCGGCAAACTCATCTAGACATTAGTATGTTTGATGCACTTGTACTTCTAAATTTCTGTATACCATAGTGTTCGCCATGAGCATGGGTCAGCATGATTCAGAGGCTTGAAAAAGGATCCTCTTGCCAGACTCCTCGCGAATCCTCAGAGATCCCTCTCTCCATCCATGCTAACCCATACCCAGCGCGTCTAGCAGACCATGGCAAAAAAGAAAAGGAAAGGAAAGGAAAGGAAAAAAAAAAAAAAGGTGTGATGATCTATGGTATCGTGGCGATAGCAATCTATGACATAATAACCGTGACTCTCCTTCTATGCAACTTCTTCACGAGCGTTTAGAAAGTCCATCTTGCTGAGTACGGGAATCCCGCCAGACTCCCTCCGCATCCCTCTTGCGTATCGTGAAGCACGCAATGCCGAGATACTCCGTAATGTCCTTGATCACAAGGGCACAGAAGCGCGCGTACATCAAAAACGAGATCGCGAGCGTCAGGTAAACAAATATAGCGGTGCGTTTCGGCGTCGACTGGATAATAGGTGATCTAGGAGAATTTTTAGCGGTGGTACAACACCGAGCCCGAGGATGACATACCGGTAAAGTAGATCGGGGAGGTGGGCATCAATAACGCCGATAGCATTCCATATCCATATAGAGTTCCACCAAGGGAAGGGTGTGTTCGTCACGTGGCTCAATATCATCCGTCCGACATGGTGCGCAAACTGCAGACCCCAAGCACACATAAATGGAAGGAACAGGGGAGAATGTATGATGTTCGAATGGTGGGCTGACGGGTGAAGCAGCCATAGGATCTGAAGTGCAGCCGATACTACGAAGGGAAGAAGGAGAACCAACGGCTTGAGGACAGATCTGCCCGCCGTTCGCATTGCCTTGTAGACATTCCAGTAGCTTTCGGTGACATCAGTGGCGTTCGGGTACATTAAGAAGAGTGATCATACCTGGACACAATGTTAAAAGCTAAACCGAAGCCGGCAAAGACCATGAAAGCTTCATTGAGACCTATGTTGGGGACAATTTGAACGACTTCTGGTATATGGTCCAGGTGGGTAAAGGTGAGAAAACGTTGATCCCAGAAAGAAGGTCCTACGCAACTATGAGTTCGGAGGACACAAGAAACAAATAGAGCGCTCACCAAAGATTCCGGACATGGTGTAAATGAATACGATCATAAGAATGCCTTCAATGGGTCCGGAAAATGGTCCAAGATACAGTATTCCTGTATGGTGCTCTTCCCATGTGGTCAGATAAAAGCTGGCAAGGGTGGCAATCTGTGATGCGACAGTCCACCACGAACGACCTAGATTAAGAGCCCTCGCGGCCAAAATGACTTCCAGCTATAAAGGACGTAAAAATTTGCGTCGCAATCGCAAGTAACATTGAATTACCGTAGTGTTGAGGGCATCGCAACCTGGTCAATCAAAATGAATATGCAGAAATGATGGATAAATGCTGATGCACACCATGGTCAAATAATTCACCGAGCGGACCGGCCATGCCAGTCCTGCGGGCTTGTTTACTGCAAATTTCAGAACTTCAGAAAGAATACTCATAGGCAGATAAATACCCCTCACCCATCCACAGCGTCGCAGCTTTGGTACATGAAAAGACCAATGGCCCACCTACGTGTTCGGATCAGTATGTCAGCGCGAAACAATGGGCATAAAGGCGCACGTGAAATATATCCATCTCGGGAGACTTTGGCCATCCTTGTCAGTATAATACAGTGGATCGTAAATCAACAGTGTCAAGACATTGAATATGACTATAATGAGCCCGAGAAGAGTTATCTGCGCTAGGTATCAATTCCGCCGGAAATGAAGGATTAACTTGAGAGCGCACTATGTTCGGTGCGACTGTTCGAGGCCAAAGAGTGATGAACCAGTTCCAGTAGGGGGCAAGAACGTATCGGGATACAAGAGACCTGTGGAGTAGTCAAAAACGCGCGGTGTAGGTGGAGTTTACAAGTAAACATACTCGTCTACCGACTTGTAGGCGTATCCTCTAAGATTCTTGAGCGCTGTTGGCGACAAATAGGTCATCGTCGCAACTCTACGTAGCTTGGAGAAGGGGGGAAGGACAGAGATGGGACAAGAAACACAGCACCGCAATTGATCAACTGAAGTGGAAAACTTGGCGGCATTGGAGCGAACGTGCGCGATAACGTCAAATCACGTGGTCATGTTTCAGATCACGTGCAATCAGAGAGACAAGATGTCATCATTGATTTATTCATTCATTCCTGCTCGTCCTTCCGCGATGTTACACCTGCTGCCAGCAGAAATTGCATTGCATGCGATATCGTGCCTTCCATTACAGTCATTATATTCCATCACTCTGGTATCCCGCGCCTGGAATGACTTAATTGCGATCAACGAACCAGCTGTCTACAGAAATGCTGCAATGTTCCATCGTTTCATCGACGAGGACCAGCTTCGCGCAGATTCAATTCCAGCCGACTGGAAGGATTACTGTCCGCTCAATCCCTGTGTTGGATGGTAATCATCACTGATCAACTCTTCTTTAGGTAGGAGACAGCTGGAAATCGAGAGAGGCTGGCGTGGAAAAGCTCCGTCTCTCGTTCGAGAATTGACAGCTACAGGAACTACCGTGCACAGAATCAAAGTCGATTATGAACTTGGTTTCGTCATCACAACACACCGCATAGGTGGCCTGTCCGTATGTGACATCAAACATGATCGTGTCTTGTGGGCACTTCCGTCGGTCAGCCCCTTCGTTTGGAATCCTTTTCGATCTCCGTCACATTTAATGCGATCTATATAGAGTCACGCTGTCCAGTACGCCCATTGCGAATACGATCGGGGCTACATCATTTTCAATCGATACGATAATTGCAAGGAAGTCTGGCGACGTACTGTTGATGCGGACAGAGATCAACCTCCTGAGGTGTCACCTCCAGATAAAAAAATGCTTGAAGCATCCGCACAGGCTGCGACGATATTTCGTTCTGCGGAATGCAATCGGGGTCATTTTAAAGCTTGGGCACTTCTTCGTATGCCAGACCACACTCGCGCATTCCGTTTTTCGTACCCTACCCTGCTAGCTGTGTCCACGAACAATGCGTATGTCTGGGATGTCCCGAGATCGCAACTGATTTCAGTCGTCGAAGACATTCAGCAACTATATCATGGCCAGCGATTAGCCACCATCAAATACGTCGAAGTCAATGACCTGTATGTGTTTATCTGTGGTAGGAGCACATTGCGTATCTTTGCGCGGGAGGGGGGAGCGTTGCTGTATCAACTGTCTACTCGAGAACTGTCCAGTGCAACATGGCATATACTACCACAGGGCCGCGGATTAGCGTCATCCGTCGTACATCCCCAGATGCTCCTTCACGATCACTCTTCCAGTTCTTTCCACGGCGATTTTGTGGCATGTACGCAACTCCACTTCTGGGTCACGAAGTTGAATATTACCGACGATTTTATTTCTTAGGTCATGTATCCGTTTCGGGGGATGATCTTGCCATCCTTACATCAAACGGCAGACTTGTCATCCTCCCCAAATTCCAGCGCCTATTTGCCGAACCGAATGCTGTTCACCATCGGGATATCGCGATCATCCTTAATTTTCAACCGGTCTCGAGCGACGCAGATATATCATACTATCTCGCAGTGGGTAGCCGAAATGGGAAGTTTGCCCTCGCTACGGTACGTATACAGTGCGATCTTTGAATCGTTAGCACGTTAGCCCACTTTCTTTGTTTTTTTAGCGTAAAGGCATATTCATCATCTCTCCCGACTTCGACTTCAACTGCCTGACGGCTGAACGACCGCCGGAACTGGGAGTGTCTGTTTGTCGGTTGTCCAAGTTTGACAGCCACAACTTGCTCTCTTTCGTCTCCTGTTTACAGCTCACCCACGACGCGATTTACTTTACATACAAGCCATCCAATGGCAATCACGCACTGGGGCTCGCTCATCACATTGCTCACGTACACGGCGACGTCGGCATCCATGATCCACCTGACATGGAGGTGTTCATGGGTGTGGACGATGACATGGAGGACGGGTTTGCGGATGGCTGGGAGGATGAAGACTCCGAGGACGAGGATCCGGTGGGGATGGTCGTCGAGGATGGCGAAGGTCGAGTACCTTTTTACAGCAGCTTTCCTTCTCTGTTCATGATGGACTTTGCTCACCTTGACCCTTCCCCCTCAGATGCTGTGCACGCTATCATCAACAACTGGATCTTGCCCACGACTGCAAATACTGTGTATAGCGTGGGCTTCCCTGCTTAGCGTGATCTCTCTTCCTCTCTTTCTCTCCCTTTTTAATTGCTCTTCGAAGTCATGTTTCAATAATAATAAAAAGCACATGAACCATGCAACAAAAAAAAGTATTTTCACGAATATGATTTACTTATGCATGTATAATAGTTGCACCTGTACCTGGAGTTATTTGAGGCCGCAACAAATAATGCAGAAAAAACTCAGATATCCTTGCAGGCGCGAGTCGCGTAAGCCTGAGGTGCCTCAAATATCCTTTGTTACCACAACCAAATTTACCAGCTCTTCTACCGACTTGCCTGCTTGCTCGCTTTGCCTCTGAGACACCCTGGCCAAGAGTTGAGGTTTGTCGGCTAGTATCAATGGGGTAATGTTCCACAAATATCAAAGTACCCTCTAAACGCTGCAGCCGCACCGTCTAACCACTCGTTCAAGAGAGTTGTGTCATCCTCGGAGAGCTTCTCGTCCTGCGCGGGAAGCCCCAGCTTCTGCTCGTGCTCCAAGAAGGGCAATATCCGGTCTTCGAGGTTGATATTGAGGAGCTGGTCGACGACCTTGTTCGTCCAGCGTGTCCGTACGAACGTATTGTTTGGAATGAACGAGTCGAGGACCTTGACGCGAAGCCTGCGCTGCTCTTCCTCGGGCAAATTGCTGTGATCGTCGTGGAAGAGCAGCAGACAGGCAAGGACCACCATCTCCGTCCGCGTGCCGATGCGGAACCGGCGCATTTCCGGCTTTCCCAGCGTCTCAACGAGAAGACTCGCTTGTATCTTTTCCTTCTCCAGTGAGGACAGGTACAAGTTGTATCCCCAGGACATAACGAGCGAGACGATGAACATGATCTGCCCGAAAAGGTGTCCCTGGGGGACGAGAAGTAGTTGTGCGAGGAACTGGGCTCGGAGCAGGAGCGAGCAAACACCGATGGCATGGCAGCTACGCACGGCGCCCTGTTCTTCATCACCCCGTTCTGGATCCGTCTCAAGATCAAAGCGTCCCTTTGTGATGGCGTTGACATCCCGCTCTTCCCCTTTAATTACCACTATATCCTCCTCCCCCTTCAGTAACCCATGCCCTGGAGGAGCTCCTGGGGCTACGTCGCTGACAGATTTGATGACAAGTCTCCCTTTTCCGATAACGAGCGTAGCCAATCCGCTACAGATAATTCCGAGAAAGATCATGGAAAAGCTGAACCAGTCACGGATCAGCACACAGATAATGCAGCTGACGACGCTTCCCGTGATCGGGATGAGCCCATAGAAGGCCCCTCTAAGGGGGAGTTGTTTGACGGGCGTGTTGTAGTCGACGTGCTTCATCGCCAGATAAGTAACATAACAAGGTTTCGTCACCCTCTCTTTTATCTGAACCGTTTCCAGCTCCTTGCTCCACTTCATCATCAAATAAGCTAGATGCCCCGTGACCGTGATCGTCTTGGAAAATGCTGCAATATATTCCGGCCCTTTCTTGCCATCGAGTCCAAACGAAGCAGCCGGCAGATCATTCGTTCCAGGAAAAAAACCATCCCAGAAGCGCGAGCTTGCGATCATGCCGAAATGCTCTGCGATTTTGTAACTCCCTGGGGAATTGCACCACCCAAGCCATAGCACGTCCTCGAAAAGGATAAGGACAGCCATGGCGGAGATGGTCTCTTTACCCCCAAAAAAGCCAGCTATGGCGGCAATGTCTAGATTAAACCTGGAGTCCAGGTAAGACAATCCGATAACTGGCATGTTAGTTTGGAGGGAATCAAGTTGGGTTTGCTATCGCCTCCCTCCGAAGTCCTACTATCCTAAGTACTCGGTGCCTCGAGGTGGGCTTAGAAAGATATACTTTCGAGAATATGCTGCGTACCATCCTGTATGTCTTCCATTGAATACTCAAGAATCCACGCAATAAATGGGTGCCCTGTGCTCGGGGTGTTGACAAAGTTTTGGGGATGGACCTTATGAAGCCAGTGCCATCGAACTTGTAGGGAAATGTTACTCTTTGAACCAAATATACATAAAAGAAAAGGGTTACCTCTCATTTCCAAGTGAGAAATCACCCGTACCTGTGTTAGTACGTAGTCCCGTGTAGTAGGAGCATACTAATGGGAACTAGAAAAAATGAATATTCGATAGACAGCATCTAGCTGTGCTCACAGGAAACCGACCCTTTCTGATGTGACCGAGGCGTCTAGTGTTCCCCCCTAACGCCAGGGGCCTGCAAATGTCATGACACAGCTATGGATGCTATGTGGGATGCCGTCATAAGTTATAACGGATATTGTTTCAAGAACGCATGTACTACCTCCTGTGGACGCCAACCTACAACAACCCCGGGCCAAGAGTCTTTGAGCGGCATTCATTCAAACAGCAAGTGACGTTTCAATGCTCTTTGTGTGGAGCACGGTCTAGATACAGCAATGTAAGGACTGATCTAGGTTAGTAGTAGCATTGGAAGAATGCGAGTGTACCTGGCCGGTGGCTTACCTCTAGTCGAAACTCAAAAATTCGAGGGAGGCTCCTTGAACTCGTACCACAACCATGGACGAATTTTCCCACGCTATAACGCGGGCAGGGATGGGCGAAAAACCAAGACGCCCTGCGACCAGCCGCGCCCAACCCAGCACGACAATCCGTGCCCCACCAACTCGACCCTAAGGAAAACTACCAACCAACCATCGTGCACCCGAACCATCCCCACACCCATTAACAGCCCGAAAACCAGACCAACCATGTGGGCCACCCTCGCCGACAAAGATACATACCTTCCACCCAACTAGGTGACAAATCCTTTGAGGTTTTAGTGGGTATTAGTTTCTGAGTCCCACACCCCCCGCAAAAGCGGGGCGTGCGTAAAAGCATTTTTCCTCAGACTGGTCAGTTTGCGGACGACCGCCTTAGCGTATTATGTAGAACTAGCTTGTCGGTTGCTACATAATAATATCGCTTTTCAAAAAAAAAAAAAAAGAAACTCAAAAATTCAAAAAGCAAGAGGCGTATTTCACGGTCGGGTCCAAAAAAGGTAATTTAAGGAACATACGACGCTAGTTAGACTAAATTATTCAACCTCTGCGAGCAAAGATGGTAAGGAGGATCAATGATAGGGTAGTCAGATGTGACAATCGTTGTTTGCGGCATTGTTCGTCATGAACAACTAGATCTTGCCCACGACTGCGAAACCTAAGCTTCTCAGCCCGCGTAGTTTTTAATTTTGCGGTTTCATAATTTTTCTCTCTTCAATTACATACTCCTTGAAATCATATTTCGGAAAAAGGTACATGTACTACATGTACTACAAACCAAGGAACTTGTAATCACGAATCCGATTTACATATGTAGGATAGTAACAGGTATAAATCGACTTCCCCTTAGAGGGTCAAGCGTAGCAGACAATACAAAAAGAAAAGAACAGGAAAAAAACTATTCCACAGTGACATTCTCGGAAGTGCTCGAACATGTGCTTAGTTATAATGCCCCTTGGTGGTTTGTTGGCTGGAATCCACGGGTAAGGTTCCACAAAAATCAAAATACCCTGTGAACGCTGCAGCTGCGTCATCCAACAGACTTTTCAGAAGTGTATTGTCGTCCTCGGAAAGCTGCGCGTCTCCTAGTAGAGTCTGCGGGCCCTGTGCGGGAAGCACCTGACACTGCTCGCGCTGCAAGTAGGGCAATGCCCGGGTTTCGAGGTCAATATTAAGGAGCTGGTCGACGACCTGGTGGGTCCAGCGTCTCCATACGATCGTATCGTTTGGGAGACACGACCTAAGGATCTTCACACGCCGCTTGCGCTGCTCCTCCTCGGGCAAGTCGCAAGTGATCCCGTGGAAGAGCAGCAAACAGACAAAGACGGCCATCGTCGTCCGCGTGCCGGTGCGGAACCGGCGCATTTCCGGCTTCCCTAGTGTCTCAAAAAGAAGTTCCATCTGTATCTTCCCCTTCCCCGGCGAGGATAGGTACGAGTTGTACGCCCAAGACACGACGACCGAGACGGTAAACATGATCTGACCGTACAGAAGCCCACGTGGGACGAGGATAAGCTGAGCGAGGAACTGAGCGAGAAGTAGGAGCGAGCAAGTGCCGATGGCATGGTAGTTGTCCATGGCACCCTGTATGGCATCTGTCTCGAGGTCGAAGCGTCCATTCGTGATGGCATTGACGTCCCATTCTTCCCCTTTGATCACCACTACATCCTCCTCTCCCTTCAATATCCCGTGACCCGAAGGAGAACCCTTGGTTGAATTGTTGACAGATTTGATGACAAGCCTTCCTTTGCCGATCACGAAGCTAGCAAAGCCGTTGGCAATGATGCCAAGCAAGATCACGGAAAAGCTGAACCAGTCGTTGACCAGCGCACACATCGCGCAAGTGACGACGCTGACCATGATCGGGATGAACCCAAGGAGGGTATTCCTGAGGGGCAGCTGTTCGACGGGTGTATCGTAGTTAACGTGTTTCATTGCCAGATAGACGACGTCGCAAGGTTTCGTCACCCTCCCTTTTATCTGAACCGCTCCCAGCTCCTTGCTCCGCGCCATCGTCAGATAAGCTAAATGCCCCGTGGGCATCATTGTGCCGGACATAGCTGCAATGTATTCGGGCCCCTTCTTGCTGCCGATCCCAAGTGAGACGGCGGGCGAATCGCTCGGATCTGGAAACAATCCATCCCAAAAGCGTGAGTTTGCCATCCTACCGAAACGTTTCGCAATAGTGTAACTTCCAGGGGAGTTGTACCACCCCAACCATCGCCTGCCTTTGTAAAGGTGGACCGTAGCCATGGCAGAGAGGGCCTCTTTACCCCCAAAAAAGCCAGCTACGGCGGCAGAATCGAGAGTGAACTCGGAGCTTGGGAGAGGTAAACCGATGGGAGGCATTTCGTTTGACGGGAGTCGATATGCTTACCTCTAATTATCGACAGCATATGTACACCATTGCCTCGAGGAAAGGTGAAAAAGACGTTCTTTCAAGAACATGTTGCGTACCATCCTGTGCCTTCCATTTAAAGAGACCAAAAGCTCCTGCATCGACTCGACTCGACTCAGGGTCTTCGTGATGCTCGTGGGAAAGTCAAAGGAACATGTTACGCCTAGAATAAGAAAAGGAAAGTCTGCCTCTCATCGTATTAAATTACCTTGTGTTTTCTATGTCGCTGTCGCGTGTAATGTGTTGTATAACGGGAGTATTCGTTGTTGACAAGGCTGTATTTTGCTGTGACTCCACAGGAAACCGCAATTCCAAGTTGCTGTGTCACACGGTGTACTACTAGTGATCCTGTCAACTCCGCCATTTGTTCCGAGAACGCATGTCTCCTGTGGATCGGCGAACTCTGAGCACTCCTATTGATCGTGCAGGAAACACAATAGTTGCGCGCCTCTTGATTTCAAGGTTTATAACCAGCATGTGCCGCCGCTACCCATGGTACATTTTGCCCACGTTGATTTCCCTCTGCAGATCCTGTGTATGATGCTATGTCAACAATCGGATCTCGCCCACGGGTGTAGGTACCTTACAGTGAGTCTTTCGGTTTGGCCCTTTTACCTCTTCGGGGGCTCAAGTTTTTTCTTTCTGCTCAGATACGAAGTTGCGTTACAATAAACAATCCTAATCATCTTTCGAAAAAATGTACATGTACTACATGCACAAAAAATGGTGCAATATCATAATCCGATTATATGTATATGTAGGGTAACTTGCTCCAGAGAAACCGACGGCCCATAAAGTCCCCATTGCAAGTGTCTGAAAGTGAAGCAAATCTAATTCTAGTGTCCATTAGCAATCGGATGACTAGAATCCGCAGGTAATGTTCTATAAACTTTGAAATACCCTCTAAATGCTGCAGAAGCGTCATCCAGCAGTTTATTCAAGAGCATTTTGTCGTCCTCGGAAAGTGGC
>JBBPLP010000963.1:0-10524 GCA_038089875.1 Fistulinella prunicolor
GGTGATCTTCCTTCGCAACCTCAGAGCCGTAAAGCTGCTTCCGTTTGTCAAGTTTGTCGGGCTTGCGCAAGATACGGATCAGTGAATGACAGGAGGCTTGTGGGGCAAGCAATAGGCGATTCAGATCCCTGTACCAGTGAACACGTCTCTCAAATTCATGACCTACCGCTTACCATCCGTACTCTTGTCTTGACGTCCCCGTCTCTCCTTGTATTACATGACCAAGACCAGAGCCCTGCCTAGGATCTGGAGATGTTGGGATTCTGGGAGCACGAAACATTGCATGACCCCAGGAGAAAGTCTGCGTGCCAGAAATGCAGCCCGGCCAGGCTGCCAGTCCCGTTTACTGAGTCCATCATGACCGCCGGTGACACCGTTCCTCTCCTAGGATCACTTAGGTCAGTCACAAGCAAGACGCGGCGGAATAGAACATGCAGTTCCGGGCCTGCAGAATTTGAAGCTCTCACCAAGGGGATGAACCACTACCCCGGCCGCCACCTTTCCAGGGCTGTCTCGGTGGACTACGCACTGTAATCATGGAGGGAATTCGCCAAAGGGCAATAACTGAGAAGTGATTTACTGGGCGCAGGCGGGTAGCGTAACTTTGACGAAGCCTGTTAGCCTATCTGACTTGTAAGCTTGTGCTCCTACAAACTGGCGACTGTTGCGAGTTCCTAGTATGCAGGAGGCGCCACGACATTGAGGAGGATTCCACTCCAAAACCGCATCCGGCGCGAGGTTGGAATTTGTGAGTAAACATTACGCAACAGTCAACGGTGGAGTTTCCGTCCGCAGGCTGGGCTGGTCAAACATTCGTGGTGGTACGTAGACGCGATCCAGTTTCTTTGTTCACTCGCCAGGTGGGCGTTTTCCTGCTGTTTGGCCACGGTAATCTGGATCTTTCGCAGACATCACAATAATTTACTTCTTTGCAGAACGAGCGATGCTTTGTCCGTTACCCGTACGGCATAATGGTGTACAAAGTGCACAGGTGCCAATGAGGCACTGACTGATGATCAAACTGACCTGCCGCCAGCGATCTGATCATCTTTAACTGGTCTATATTTGGGATGCTTCTATCTACATATCTTGCACTGGTTTGATGAGGAGAACACAATGAAAAGCGACTTAAGGAGTTTGGCCTCTTCAAGCCACTATAACTCGCCTTGCTTCTGCCAGGTTCTCGCCAGCGGTTTTTCCACATCCCTCAGATGACAAGTTCTGCTAGGTGTGTGATGCTATCTATTAAGTTGTTAATATTAACGGAGGGATTTTGTCATAGTACATACGCACACCCTCCTCATCCGCACTGCATGGATGACAGCGATTCTGCCCAATCATTGTTAGGGAAGAAGTTTGCTGCAATCAAAGCTGGCTGGTCTGCTGACGCTGCAGACATCTTCGTTCTACTGTCCTCCCTTCTCCTGACCACAGCGTCTATCATACTCATCGCCCTCGTATTCTATGCACAAGCACACCACTTACCGCTTCCCAAATTGTCGTCGATCCTTCAACGGGTGATATCAACCCTGTCGACTACCATCACCTCGGCCGTTGTCATGGTAGTCGGGAAGCGCTATGTGCTCTTCAAGTTTGCACGAGGAGGCATGCGTAGCCGACGGGTCGCTCTTTACAGTCGCTCGTCCATCGGGAACCTCGCCTATTATCTGGTGTGCGGTAGTGTCGAGCTCCCTTTGCTCGCGTTGTTGGGCGTCTGGTCACTCGGATTGGTGACCGGGTTGACGGCGAACGACACGTGGGTGACAATACCCCCTGTGGTCAAACCGCCTATAGTTCCCTCTGGCCCATTGGACGCCGCCGTAGCCCCAGGATCACTCCTTATCCTAGCGTCTGCACAATTAAGCCAGACCATAGCATTGATGTGTTCGGGGCTGACTTATCATGCCACTGGGATCGTCAGTGTCAACGGCAGCATGAAACTGGCCTCAGGAGGTCCAGCAGGGCTCTTCGTTTACCCTCCCCTCCTCGGCTACATACCCAACGGTGCTTTTTCAGTTTCTGCACCACTGAATGGCTTCAATATCTCCATGGAATTGCTTTCTTCCCTTCCTCCCACTGCACAAAATCTCACCTGCGTCGATGCCGTAGCATATGAATTCAGTACTGGCCAACTGTGGTATGGAGGGGGTGATAACCAGACGTTGTCCATCATCGCTACTTTCAACAACCCTCCCTACTCGACATCCCTATATCGCTTCAACGCGTCTGCGGTCATCCTCGGTGGCCTAGTGCAGTCCACTGGCAATGGCGTCGAATTCGTGCCCAACGGGACGACGTGGCCAAACGTGATGTCGAGCAACCAGTGGGCACTGGATATCGCTAGCCTGGTCTGCAACACCACGTATACGAACATGGGTGACTGCGTCGGCGGATCTCTCTTGACCTTTGCCTCGTGGTTCAACGGTGGGCTGTTCAGTGCCGGCAACGAAACGTTGGCAGGCATTTATTGGAGCACAGCGCTGGGCATGGCGATGGGCGCGTACAGTTCAGTGTCGCCTCTCGGCAATTTTTGGAACTGGACAACTGCAGTGTCAACAGATTTTCCCTACGTCCCCTCTGTGCAGTTGACGTCGCACTATGGGATCTATGTTCTCATCGCCAACGTCGTCGTCTCGTCCCTCATGCTCGTCGTCGCCGTGAGATTGCGCATGGCGAGCCGCCTCAGCGGGGATTTCATCGATACCACTCGCTTGTTGCTAGATGCGTTGAAGAATCCAGAGTTGTTCAACGCGTCTTTGGGTACCACAGTAAATACGCTTGGGAACCCAAACATGCAAGTGAGGAAGGGCAATGAATTCTTGCTCGAGGAGCAAGCACCGTCGGAGGGAAAACCAACGGCACCAGAGACATTCTAAACTGTAAACATCGTTCTGGCCCGCTCTTGATATCGCTGAATGATTGTAGGCAACACATGTACGATCTACACGAGGATGTGATTTATTAAGATGAATCTAGCAATGGATATTATGGAATGAATGGATACAATGATAATGTAATGTATGAACATGCTTCTACTTCACGTTGTCCGTAGGCTCACGAGGTTATCCGACGCCGCTTGGAGGCGCGGACATTTTGATACTCATCGTCATCGTCATCCTCGCTGTGATCTTCCTCCGCAACGTCAGAGCCGTAAAGCTGCTTCCGTTTGTCAAGGTCTACTTTCCGCAGCGTACGGAGATGGACGACGAGAGACTTGTGGAACTCCGTCTTCAAGGAATGTCGTTCAGATCCCCGAGATATACCAGTTAACATGTTCCTCACCTTCATGATTCGTCGCTTACCATCCGTACTCCTGTCCTGCCGTCTCCGTCTCTCCTTGTACTACATGACCGCAATTAGAAGGACGGCTAGAATCTCGAGAGGTGGTATATTACCTTCCGCTGCTCGTCCACGAGAAGGGCAGACAAGTGTTTGATCCACCGTTGAAGGTTCGACTCCACTTTCCGCTTCTTTGCCTGCATGCTTAAAAGAACCATCATCGCATTCTCCCCATCATCCTCTACAATCGCATCATCGTCCGAATCTGGGATAATATATGATGTCACTGTAGCCGCCGACCTTCTGGGTCGCCTCCGAGATGTTCGAGAAGTGCTCGTCTCTGACACGCTTGGTGGCTTGGCGTCACACGATGATTGGGGCAAGGTCGGAGGACTGGTTTCCTTCTTGATATCATTCAGCTTTACACGTGATTTGCAGATACGTTTAGTGTCTAAAGGAGGGGCTTGTTTCGAGAGATAGTCTTCCTCGGTGAAAAAGAACTCGGCCCCAAGCTCGATTTCATGATACAGGCACCAATTCTATCGATAGAGCTCAATAACAAAATCAGGTGGTCTCAAACGATATTACTCACGGGTGCTCGACCTAGATGCGCGAGTAGTTTGAAGTGCTTGAGAGTGATGGGGACATGGGTTAACGTAGACGTATAACCTATACCAGACGACGAGAGATAGATATGAAGAAGCTAAAGACTATTAGAGTGCATTTTGTGAGCATCAATACTGAGCATACCGTAGTGTTATTGTTAATTACAGCATGAGTCATGAATGTCGCCATCATAGGACTGTGTGGGTCGCAATGCTCCTTGACCCACCTACCAACTGGCAAATATTCTGATAATATATTAATACTACCGATTTGGAAATACGCGGCGGGTGCTCACCATTGGGGAAGTCCAATTTTCCGTTCACATCACCGAAAATATTATAGTAGGACCGTCGACGATATCGAGTGGGGGCCATCTCGTCTTGACGGATCATGGCAGATAACGTATCCTGTCCTATGGAGCCCTACAGGACAGTTTAAGACAAAACCACCAGCATATAATAGGCAACTGCAAACCAAATCAGGTCCATCGCCAATCACAGGCGTTTCCTCTGGTTCCTCGATGACAAACTCTCGAGGGTCCTCCTGACCCTCCAACTCGGCATCATTGGCTTCACCCAATTCACCAGCGAGAGAAGCAGAAACACCTGGGGTCTGATTCGATGACCCACTCGAGTTGGCTCGGATCGTCTTCAAATTACTAAAGTCTCGACACAGCGATGCTTCATACGCAGCACATGCTTTTTCGTCCTCTGCTGGAGGGAGATCGTCCAATGATAACGAATATCGTCTGACAGTAGCATCCGCAAGTGCGGCATGAAGAGAGTAGCACTCTGCCAGCTTCCGCAGGGTCTTGCCCTAGGAGGAGTGAGTTGTCGGACTACATAAAAGAATGATCTTACCTTGCTTCCGATCTCCAAGCACTTGATCGCAACATCTTGGACGAGGTCCTTGATGTCTTTCGCACCCATTCCCATCTCTTCTTTCGCATATTCGAGTAGGAGAGTAGGCTTCTCAACGAATGGGTTGATCATAATATTGTACAAGTCCTCCCTCGTTACCGGCAACAGGCCGATCGCTTCCAGCTTGTTATGGAAAGCTGTGATGGCCTCAGGGGCAGGAGAGAGCGCCCATGAGCCGTCAGGCAGACACAAGGTTAACAGCATAACAACTCGGACTACTGGGTCGGTGCTGGGGAAATCGACGTAGAGTTGACGCAAAACATTAATGGTGTATGGAGATGTGATCGAACGTGATTTCACGAAAAGCTGAAAAGGAAGGTATGAATCCAAGCTTTCAACACTGTTTCTCGGCTCACCTTCATCAATTCAGTCACGACGGGACTGGCAACGATAAGTGACCGAACAAGGTGAAATTGATCAAGGTGACTTACCCCAGTGTGAATAACAGCTCTCCCGAACGATCAAGTAACTTGAGGGCTCGATATGCAGACTCATTACTCTTGGCCTCCATACATATTTCTGCCGCCACTGTACGACTCAAAAACATCCTGACCGGTTTAGGCATGAATGACATGTGTTGTTCAGAGTGAAAATAAAGCCACCTTGGATCTAGACGTTTCAGCTCCCGTACGTTCCGGACGATATCATCAGTTCGATCTCCGCCGTTGAGCGCTTGTTTTTCAAACATTTTACGAAAGACGAAGTCACGATACTGGTTTGCGCACGGTGAGAAACTGAAGGCAAGATTAAAGTTCAGGTTTTCAAATACCTTTGGATCCATCCGGAACCCATTGGCTTCCGCATACGGTAGTAGCCGGGGTTCGATGGCCAGTGCAATCGGGAGTTGAGCCATCAAAGGATCCTTTGTGGACATTATGAGGGAACAGACGGACAGGGAACCAGATCGCACACCTTCATACTGAATGGGATAAACTGGACCGAGTCACAAACCAAAAGATTCCGCGAGGGGAGAAGCGTACCTTGTACTTGTCCAAGATTTCACGCACGTCTTCCCACTTTGTGCTCTTCAAGTCCTGGGGGAGCCTGCTCTCCTTGAGAAAGGAATGAAAAATGTAACCGTCGTCTTCGTTCTTCCCGAGTGGTATTTCATGAAAGAGCGTAGAGGCAACTTTCATGAAGTGCGTGAACACGGAGAGAGGGATCGACCTGACCCACTGTGTCTTGATAAAGTGGCTTGCAGAACGAAAGTAGTGGTGAATGGCAACTTGAATAATGTAGCGAGATACATAGGCGCCACTTGCGATCAGGATCTAAGAAGAGGCGCATACATGGAGCGGGGGGAGAGTGGGGAGGTGGAGGGGACGTACGTCGATGACCATTTCGTCCAGAACCCGCCCTCTTCCTAGAGCCCAAAACATGGCATCCATGTGACCGTACCGATGGAGAAAGTAATGGGCGCGGACATAGGGATCTCTGGATACGCGGAGGAAGCGCTTTGAGGTGAGTGTGAGAGCGGTGGGGTCGTTCAGCTGATAGATGATGAGCTGGATGATGTCGTCTGGGGGAGCGCTAAGGAGAGTGGTCTCGAGTGAGACGGGGCTGAAGACGTACCACAGAGACGGTCCATCACGGTGGGGGAGAGAAAGAGGGAAAAATCGGACGAGGCTATGCTGTGGAAGAGTAGAGGGCCGACTTTGTTTGGGAGGGTGGTGGTCTGGTGTCAAGCGTTGTGCAGGCTACTCGAAGCTTGCAACTATCGGACTTCTAAATTTGAGTACATCGCCCACATCCCAGGATGAAGGACCCCGCAGACCCGGGGCCACGACGAAGTCAGGTCAAGCATTTTGAAGCAGAGGGGAACAGTTATGTAGATCTCCCATGCCGGCATTCTCACTCAAAAACGCCTCTTATAGTAACCACTCCAAACTCGCCAGGCCAACTTCCAATCCCGGACCTGCAATCCCTCCTCATACACGTCGAAATTCACCGCCTCCAACCGACTCAGTATAGACCTGACCGCGATCTACACCACCGTCAGCGCACGCACACGACCCCTCGTCAGACTCACCGCGCTCACAAACACCGGCATCGCCTCCTCCGGCACTCTCCCCCCTGTCTCTGCAAACATGCCCCGCGCCGTCAGCAGGTGGTCGTTGGCGATCGTCGCCAGCTCAAACACCGCGTCTTCCAGCGCCTTGCTCGACCTCCCCTGGTTGAACACCTCCTGCTGGTTGACGCCGTGCTTGGCCGTGATCTCGGCCGGAATGACGATCCGCCCTCTCGACGCATGGAACGGAAACGCACGTAGGTGCGTCGTGATCGACTGAGCGACGCCCAAGTGAGACGCAGCGTGCGACAGCGTCGCAGACGGCAGGTTCAACAGCGAGAGCAGGAGGTACAGGAAGGTCGATGCTGTAGACTCGGCGTGCGACGTCATCGACTCCACAGTCAGGTGCGACTGAGCGTGCAGCTCCTGTTCCTACGCAACATCATTCTCGGGAAAGCACAAAGTCTGGCGCACAAACCGACCCTCGCTTCGATGATCCTCTGAAAGTGGTATGGCGCCAGACGGCCCTTTTGTGTGGCTTCATACAGTCCGAGCGCAATGGGATGCCGCGGGGGCTTGTTCTAAAAACACGTTCATAACATCCGAATACACCAGAGCGTGACTTACAGCAAAGATGTCTTTCACCGCATCTTTCCAAAACATGAACCGGGCTTGTCCAAGCGCTGTTTGTGACACGGCCTCTTTTATCGTGGACAGCTCAATCTACGACAGCAAACCTCAGTAATTCGCTAGTCCGACGTAGGTATGCGCACGTAAAACGCTCTCAGCGCAAAGTATGCGCTCTGGTATTGCCGGGGGTAGAGTTGCGAGGTGAGGTATCCTTCATAGTCGTGTTTTTGAACGAGACGCTTGCAATACTCGGTTGGATTCGACGTTCCAGCATCCGAGCTAGCCCTGGCGCTCGCAGAAAAGCGGCGAACCGTGGTCGCATGGCATCGCCGTTGACACAGACGGACAGATATTCCAGCTGACCCGTTCAACGTGATCATATGCATAGCAAAACCAACTGGCACCGTCCGAATCCGACTCGGCCCCTCAGCCGGCGGTGTCGAGGGGTCCAGTGAGCACTTTAGCGAGATGGATTCCCTCGCCTGTTTTGGGGACAACGCATAAGTACAAAGTCATGTCGTCCAGCAAATCAGGACTGCAGAAGGAGGTCCTCGCTCTCTACAGACGGCGAGCACTGTCCTAGTTGTCTTATCGCTTCTCTAGCTCACGCTTCCGTCCAGTGCACTTCGGATGGTTCGCACGAAACCACCGCTGGCCCAGCCCAACTTCACCCTCGTCGTTCGCTACACGTTTCACACTCAGGCATCCTCTGTCTCCCCTCGCAACGTCGCCGCAATCGAGCACCTTCTCAGGCGTGGGAAGCGACAAATAGAGATGTACGAAAATCCCTCTATCAAGGACTGTCAGATCTCGCAGGCCATGGTCGCTTGGGACGAGGCCCGTAAACGCGATGTTCAACGCAGTTAGCCGTCTTAGCGTCATACCAATGTTGTATTAGACATATGTAATGCGATTGCACGTCAAAGTGACATGCTGCTTGGTGGCGACGCTGCCGCCTTGCGTCGAGCCGTTCTTTCCCTCTGCATCATTGGGCGAGCCGCTTTTGGAGGCTCTGGGACCTCGAGCAGTTCCTCCCGCGACGCGGCTCCCTCCTGACCTAACTTTTCGTAGCCCAATCGCCGTTCGTTGAGAACAAACTTGAGACGTGCCATCGACTTGCGACACTGAACGTGTCCGGTGTGAGTCAAAAAGTACAAGCAACAGTTAAAAAGAGGGAACGACGGACCATCCGATCCATCGTCGGCGCAGCGAGCGCCTCTGGGTTTTGGACACCCATTCGACGTGCTTCTTCGCGCTGCGTGGCAAGCAGGTTCCGCTCGCGCGCGAGAACGTACCAGAGCGTGTGCAAGTCCCGGAAGCTCTTTCTCCTCAGTTCGGCAGCATACCATGGTCGTCCTACCAAACCACAAACGTCTCAACCCACGCGCGACGTGAATTCAGCCAGGACGACGCACCCGATTCCGTGAGTGATTCTCTCCCCTCTAGCGTTTCGTGCTTTACTACGCCATCCACCTCCTTTTTGCGGAAAAAAGCCCAGAGACCGTGGTTTGGGTCAACTTGGATACCTAGATGAGGTCGCTTTTGAGATTTCGTGACAGAACCTGACGCCGGAACAGCGGGAGAGGAATTCGAGCGTATGCCAGCTTGCGTCGAGCTCCACCGTGCTCCGTAGAATGCACGTAATGCGCCAGGACGCGCCGGCTGAAGAATGCAAGACATGGACGAGCAAACCGCCGAACACGGTAGATTTTCAGAATTATGCCGCACAGCCACTCCTAATGACCTAACGGCGCTGAACGGAAAACTGGGCCGGAGTTTGGCCGGAATAATGCAAAAGCCCTCTTTCTGCTCCGGCCCGCAGAAAAACGCAAACGATACATTTTATATGCCTATTTCGAGCATGTGCGGTATAATACATAGTCTAGGGGCATCTCGACTTGGACCTGACGAATGAATCAAAGTTTAATGAGTCGACAGTGGCCAGGCACCTGATGCATTGATGCATCGGGCCAGAGCTCGACACATATGTATCATTCAACAGCCCCTCCGGGCATTCCTGGACTCCCTAACGGTGCGGAGAGCCGAATTAATAAAACCATAGAAGACACTAATTTAGTACAGAAACCTAAACTCACTTGTATGGCGTACCAGATAGAATGAACCAAAAAATGGAAACGGGAAAGCAAAGGTGGCGTGGGGACATTCGGCAGTTCGAGGATGCGTTGCCCACCAGAGCTATAGTGGAAATGCGCGTCTTCTTAGACTTATAACCATCACAGTGCTCATGACTGAAAGCCATGCAACCTTCTGTTTTTCGGGCGGATAATTGACGATGTCCCGATCTGGCCACCAAGTATCGTTAACGAAGCGTTGGGATTCGCTGTCAGGTATTTCTCTGATACCGTCCACGGAAGTGCTCAACCGGCATTGGACGCAGAGCTCGTTTCGACAGCCGCGAAATGCTCGGAACCAAAAAATTATCCCGGTAGATAAACACACTACTTTCAGGGACTATTTTTTCGGTTTCTTGGCTGATGCAAGCATGAGTTTCAATTTTAACAAATAAGTTAACGTAGGTACCTCCATATTTACTCCTCGATTGTGTACGTCCGACGACTCCACCAAGGTCTAGTGCACCACGCACGAGTTTGTACCTGTAAAGAGAAAGCTTAGCGCTCTTGCTCGTTCAGAAACACGATCCCCGAACATACCTGACACCAGGCAAATCCTGTGTACGACCGCCGCGGACCATGACCACGCTGTGTTCCTGCAAATTATGGCCCTCTCCAGGAATATAGGCCATGATCGAATTCCCATTGGTCAACTTGACACGAGCGACCTTTCGCTTGGCAGAGTTGGGCTACTTTGGATGCATGAAGGAAATCTGAGTACGGACGTCCTTCTTCTGAGGACAGGTGTCAAGGAGGGGTGACTTTGGTGGGTTCGCTCTCTGCGGTTTCTTTTGGCGCATGGCCTGGTTGAGGGTGGCAGAGAGAAACGGAGAGGCGCTGAACGCCCGTGATGAGAGCGCAGGTGAGAGGAGAGAACATGCCCTGGGTAGACTACGGAGGAACGAAAGCATATGGCGAGTCGCGATCCAGAAGCCTAAGTATTAGGTTC
>JBBPLP010000964.1:0-10510 GCA_038089875.1 Fistulinella prunicolor
CCGAGCCTTACAGCTCAGATAACAAGAAGCCCTCTATAACCATCTTCTATCCTAAGAGACTGAGTGCTTGAACTAGCTGAAGACTAGTTTATATTATTGCTATCAACATCAAGTGAGTATTCTCCACTCAGGGTTAATTATTACCTTCTTTGTTGGTGCACTTTGCCTTAAAAGCCACCTCTTCTAAAGTGATGTTTGATTACCAAACCCCTGCAACTTAACCAGCTAATTGCTCCTCAAGGCTGTTATATTTTGTTACTATGCCCCTATTCCTTTTCCCTAACACTTATTGCCCTTGCTGTTCAAGCCCCACTTGGGCCATTTATTTCTTACTTTGTTCCTGCTTACTCATGCACAGTTGTATTACCAAGGATACACATCATCACTTACTTATGTATGCTTACTTTCCAATGAGTCATCGTTCTTCACAATTCCATTGCATTCTTTTGATGACTCACTTTATTTGTCATCACTTTCTTTTTCATATTTACTTTACCTGCCCTGAACTATGGCTCCTACATATATAAACTCATTGATACCCTAATGTACTTTAAGTTAGACCTATCAAAATCTAGCTCATACATTATCCCTCTGGTCCTCAATTCTCTAAGTCCTTGTCATACTTCTGAGTCAACACTTCCTTGAATACTCCTTGAATGATGATCTCCCTTGTTAAAATCCTAGAACAGCTTGCCCAACAAGCCATACCTTTGAACCTAGTCATCCTCTTCAAGACCTAGTTGTTGTGTGGCAATATCACAACATCATTGAAACCTTGAAACCTTTGAGCAACCTCTGGTTCCTATACTAGCTATGTAGCAAGCATAACACAACCAATCACCCCCATCCCTTTTGGGGGCACACTCACAAGCACCCTGGGATAACAGGGAAAGATACTGTTGCGCTCACAAAAGAATACAATGTCTATTTTGGGAAACAATCTATTTTGGGAACAAGAGTTTTTTTTTTGCATTCCACTGCCATGTCTTCACCACTCCCAGGTCACAGAATTGCGTGTATATGCACCACTGCAGACAAGGTCCATGTACTGTGTCCCATTTAACAACCCTTGTCGGCAACCTTGCCAACAGGTTGCATACATACTGTAAACTATCTGGAGCAGGAGCTCACCAAATGGAACATGGCCAATGATGTATATGTGGTGAGTCTTCCAGGTGTGGACACATATGCATGTCCATGGATGCCATATGAATAGGAGGCGTTGTCTCAGGTTGCACATGTATTCACCAACCAGAAATGTTGCCCACATTCCCAGCCCCTCTGTAGCACATGCACTGCAAATGCCTATGGAGTCATTGCCATACTCTTCATGTGAACAGCCTTCTTTCCATGGATGTAATGACAATACCCCCATGTCTTTGATGTCTCTTTGGTCAATCTGCATTTTAAGTGCTTAACATGTGATTGCTTAGCTGTATCCCAGATATGATAGATATTGAACCCCAGGTTGTTTATCCCAGACATCGCATCCATTCACAAACTCAACAGACTTTCCTGGAAGAGGAAAGAGTCCACATCTCATATTCCTGTAAGCCCAATCACGGCTCATATGCACATCATCAGGCCAGGTGGAGTGTAAAACTTGGGTCAACATTGCATGACATGGCCTATTCACAACAACAAATACATCCTGAAATGTGTCATTCATAGGCATGTTCCTATTCAAGTTCATGATAAACTCTCAAGGAACATCTTCTCAACTAAAGAATGAGCCAATAGGTGAGTATATGTGTATGTATACTATCACAGTTGGTAATTTTGAGCACAGAAATTTTTTGTGGAGCTCGAATGCACAAATCAGCAACTTGTGAAATCAAACAACAGTTGGCACATGCACAGACAAAGTAAGCACATTTGCATCCTGAAGCAATGATGTCACTCATGTGGGATGCAGAGGTTGCAGGAAGCAGAGTCCATGATATCCTCAATAAGGGAAGGGTATATCCTTCAATAAATTGTTTTGCTTGTGCATAATAGCATCTCTCTAAATCAAACCAATTCAAGGCTCTCAAGGCAGAGGGAGAACTAGAACAAGCCTGGAGGCATAATGGTGGATTACAGGAGCAACTTGACTCTGCCAAGGCCTATAGGAAGAATTTGTCACAACAAGCATCACAACTGCTTTTGGAGCATGGTGAAGCCCATATTTATTGGGAAAGGTAATGATCTGTCTTGTTGGTACATTTGCATACACTCAGTTTGACTTAGATTTACCAATTGTCTAATTGTCTTGAATGTATGAGCACTACCTGTTCTTGCCCCAGCATATCCTGGACTATTACATTCATAGGCCCTACAGGAATGATTCAATGTTCAATGTGTAACATTGTCAGCATCAAATGCTGAACTTTGGGTGCACAGCTTACTATTCTGTATAAACATCACTCAAGTGCATTCTGGACAGGAGAGCCTTCATGTGGCAGAGTGTCAAGTGTCTGTCAGTGTCCATGTTCCATCAGTAATTACACTGATGTTCCTGCTTCAAGGCAATGTTGGCTGTGTTCAAATGTGAACTAACCAATCTTCAAGAACAGAGCATAGTGTTGAAGGCCAAAGCTGAGTATGCAGAGAAGGATATTGAAGAGAAAACATTGTTATGGGCCACTCAGATTGAATCATCTTGCAAGGTCATGGCAGTCCTAAAGGTGTACATTGCTGAGCTGGAAGCAACCATGGAAACATTGATGGAGAGGGCTGCAATCATTTCCCGCCAATATGGGAACAATGATTTGGTGAAATTTATTTCTATGCTTGCTTTGGGGTAATGACACCTTCTCCCCATAGGATGATGATGAAAAGGTGTTGATTGCTCTGTTGATGCAGAAGGCCAGGAAAATCCATGATTGTGAGATGGTAGAGGAAACCAATGACATCAAACAGGTATGGACCCATACCTTTCACACATGGGATTACTATTCTTTACTCAATTGTTCATAGCATGACAATGCTATCACACAGCACTTAGCAAGGATATCACAGCTGGAAAATGACCTAATTGTTCATCAGGCCTATGATGAGGTTAGTGTAATTCAAGTCAACATGTCTGCTCAAGCAAATAGGCAACAATGATAGTTGCTTGTATCTGCAAAGGGTACCTGAAACAACCAAAGTGGCAGTGAGAACCAAACCAAACCTCAAAAGGTAATGGTAGTAGTAACCTTTACCAAGGGCTGACTAAGGGAATCCCCTAGGCACTAGGAGGGAGAACTTCTGTATTGCACTAGGCAAGTACTACTTCACAGTAGGGGAAAAACTTCAAAGAGATCAAAAATGGGGAGCCATTCCTGAGTCCTCTAGGTCTTATATACTAACTACATATGTGTTTGTGTGTATGTCTAATCTATAGATAATGTCCATCTAAGGGAAAGCTACATGCACTAAAGGCTTGTAGGGCTGTGATCATGCGCATCACGCATGTATCAATGAAATAAGAATCAGAGACATACTTCAAGCATGCTCATTAAGGGATAGGCTGTGGCACACCCAAGCAACAATGAAAGAAATGTGACACCCTCAAGGCATCAGAATGGAAAGGAAGTATACCAGTGCTTCAATAATCAAACATGCTACAAGTACATGTAAAATGGAAGAGAAGTGCACAGCACTTCTATGACTAGGAAAAGAGATCACAGATCTCTATGAGATAGGGGTTATTAGGCTGTGCCTCATAGGCATGGGATCTAGCCCAGATCATGTGACAAGTCATGTGATCATACTTTTGGAAATCATCTAAGTCCATTTAGGACTTCATGCGTAGTCATCAAGACTAAGGAAAATTGAAAATGATAGGATAGGAACTGATCTATGATTGTGTTCATAACAGTACCAATGAACAAATTCACACCACAAAGCCATGTGCACCATCAGCCAGCAGTTGAGTGGAAACCTGCAGTACTGGATATGAGGACCATTTGACCACTGCAACCTAAGGCACCGCTGGCAGGTCATCCATGAACCCTCTTGTTCTCAGTGAAACGACCAAAGAAACAATCAATGAATGAATCAAGGACTGCGACTAAGGCGGCTTGATGTAGAAGAGATGAGGCTGTCAGGCCAAAGGATTGTCTCGATGGGAAAACTCCAAGAGAACAAGACTGGGGAAACCAGCCTTGAACCCGGAGGGTTTATATACTAAACTACTGTTTGTACATGATTGTAGTGGATCTACCGATACAATACTGTAACCGTCAAGGCTGTACGTGGAATGTTCTGCAGAGTTCCATCAGAACGCATGCTGCACTCGAGGCAGCGGATATGACGAGGCTATGGCACAGCCAAGCATAGGAATGCGCAGCATCATATGGAAGAGAAGAAAAGAAGCATCGGCATAGCCGCGCATAGCCCTACACAGCACGGAAATGAAAGAAGGCTGTGAGCGCACAGTTAGTGAGGTCTAGCCCCTAGCCACATGTACTGGACATGTGACCGCGAAAGAGATTCTAAAGATAAAGTCAGGTGACAAGTCACGTGACGAGATAAGATAAGATGCATCAAGCAAAAAGTGTCTAAGTCCGAAAAGTGTCAGAATGTATAGGGGTAAACGGTACTGGCCGTAACAGGAAAGTCTACAGTGGCTAGAGTACTCAAGGAGATTCAACCTGATAGAAAGAAGCTCTCTGCTGGCCATCATTCCAAGCTTACTTCTATCAATAAGTGTGCTGTAGTCCAGCAAATTATTATTGGCAAGCTCAAAAATGCTGTTTCAGGCTACTCATTTCATCAATTCTATCATCAGTACTCCTGTCTACTCACAGACAGTGAAAAACACCCTTAAGGAAGCCTCTCTGAAGGCTGTAATAAAGAAGAAAAAGCCCCTTTTCTCTGTTGGGAATAGGAAAAGAAGATAAGCCTTTGCTCTCAAGGATCAACATTGGACTGTGGAGGATTGGAAAAAAGTTATATGGTCAGATGAAACTAAAATCAACAGGATATCAGATGGACAAGAGTATGTGTGGAAAAAGAAGGGTGAGGGCTTAATCCCCAGAGAGGTCAAGGGTACAGTCAAGTTTGGAGGGGGTTCCTTGATGATATGGGGCTGCATAGGGTGGAATGGAGTTGGGGTTTTGAGTGAAGTTGAAGGAAGAATGGATGCTGAGCAGTATGTGGCAATTTTAGAGCAGAGACTTCTCCAAAGCATGGAGGAATCAGAAATCCCTTAAGATGAAGTTATTTTCTAGCAGGACAATGACCTGAAGCATACCTCTAGAAGAGCTCAGAGATGGTTTGAAGAACAAGGTATTAATCTTTTGGATTGGCTTGTTCAGATCTTAATCCCATTGAACATACTTGGGGTTATCTCAAAAGACAACTTTCAGGTTATTCAAGGGCACCTACTGGAGTTCATCAGTTATGGGAGAGATTGCAGGAAGAGTGGGGCAAGATATTTATGGAACAATGTCAGAAGTGGATAGAAAGTATGCCCAAAAGGATACAAGCAGTTGTAAAGGCAAAGGGAGGTTATACCAAGTATTAAATACCATATTTTGTATAAAATCAAACAATTGTCCCAATGAATAGCTATTTTGAAATGACTGCCATTTCATCAGATCTTAACCACATCTCATAAACCTTATACTTATGGATAGCCAAGAGTAAGTACTTTATTTCATACACTTACCATATTAGGACAAGGTTTAGGGTTATTGTGTTTAGAAAGGATTAACACAAAATAAGCAAACATTGGAACAATTGTTTAAGCCACTGTATTTCCTGCCTTATTTCCACTTACTCATCATTGCTTATTTAGCACTTACTCATGCACAGTTGTATTACCAAGGGTATGCATCATCGCTTACTCATTTATGCTTACTATTCAAATGAGTCATTATTCTTCACAATTCCATCACATTCTATTGATAACTCACTTTGTTCATCATCACTTCCCCTTTCATGCTTACTTTACCTACCCTGAACTATGGCTCCCCATATATAAACCTGTCAATACCCTTGATGTACCTTAAGTTAGACCTATCAGAATCTAGCTCATACATCGTCCCCTCTGGTCCTCGTATCTCTGAGTTTTCGTCGTACTCTTGAGTTGACGCTCTTTGACTAAATCCTTGAACAACATCCTCTTTTGTCATAATCTTTGAACAGCTTGTCCAACAAGCTGTACCTTTTAACCTAGCTGTCCTCCTCAGGGGCTAGTCATTGTGTGGTGACATCACAACATCCTTGAACCTTTAAAACCTTCAAATAACCTCTGGTTTCTATACTAGCTACATAGCAAGCATAACAGCAGCAGTATGTGTGCTGGCTGCTTTTCAGCATTTTATCATGCTTTGCTCATGGGCAATTTCAAAGAACAACCCTGACTGGATCCACAAATCACTCTCCAAAAAAATTTCCCCCACCATGGTCAAGATGCTTTGAATGTCACCCATGGCCAGATTCTCTCACTATAGTCAGAGAGGGTGGGTGCTGTGGTGGACTTCACTGACAGGGCCACCTTGCCAGTTGCCTTGCAATATGGTTGTCAGATGGAGGATATTACACACTATGCTTCACCTTAACCTGACTTTCCCAAACCTAATAAATTCCTATACCTAACCTTAACTTTTGAGGTCATGTGACTTAACCCCTGTCCAGTCACATGACAGAAGATCACATGACTTAGTCCAGACTCAGATCATATGACTGATCTAGACTCCTATCTCTTATCTATAATGTCATACCTCATGCCTTTAATGTCTATTCCTTTTCTTCTTTTAATATTACCATGTATAGTAGTGTCCAGCATGATCCATGTGCCAACTCTTGTAATATATAAACCTGTCTGTTCAAGCTAGATACCCTCCAGTCTTGACTGATTGATTCTTAGCCTTCTTTGCTCTTAGCATAAGAGTATTGAGCTCATCAGGTCCCATCTCTTCCTCATCATCTATCATTGTCTCCATCACCAGTGCTTGTCTTTAGCCTGAGAATGGTCCATCATCAGTGCTTAATCCTTAACTCATTGAGGGTGTAACAGAGGATGTGTATATACTAGTCTATTTCCACTGGGGCTCTTGTGATCACTACTGGAATCCAAACTTTGTACCATTGGTGAAGGGCTTGCCAGATGCCTAGTGGATCAACATACATTTTTTTCCCATGAAATCACTGCTGAAGAGTGCTATTTATATTTCTGGTGGTTCATCTATTTCTCCTGCTGCCCCATTCTCCATGCAGAACTCTCCACTTAACCCATCCATGTCTATTAGCACCCTCTCTTCTGTACAGCAGCCTCCCTCCAGCCCCATCCAGATCATTCCACCATCTATCAGGGATGGCCAAAAATGTGAAGAGACATGGTAAGATTTTTTTGCTCAGTGGTCCTTGCCCAACACAACCAATGCACCAAGAATACCTGTGGTAATCTTCCTCCTAGATAGGTGCCAATGTTTTCACCTAGGATAAAGACAATGGATTCTGATCACTATACTGCCATATGGGGATACTATAGTGACGTACAGCAGCATTATGATTCTTTTGTGGATGAGTGGGACATACATATGCACTGAGTTTGATTCCGATCATGATGATGAAGATTGTTACGATCGGTACTACCCCCTATCTTTTTCTTTCCCTTTTCCTATGTTAACCCCTACGATAACCTTCGCCGTTGAGCCCCGCTTAGGTTCTCTTCTCTTGCAAAACCCTTGCCCTAACCCTTTGCCCATCGGGCCGCTTACTATTTAGCGCTGACTCATGCGCAGTTGTATTACCAAGGCCAATCGGCCGATTACTCATTCACGCTTACTTTTCGCTGACATCATCGTTCTTCGCGATTCTATCGCATTCCATTGATGACTCACATTCTTCGTCATCACTTCCCTTTTAGTGCTTTCCACGCCTGCCCTGAACTATGGCTCATACGTATATAAACCCGTCGATACCCTCGATGTACCCTAAGTTAGACCTACCAGAATCTAACCTCATACATCGTTCTTCTGGCCCAGGACTTCTATAAGTCTCCAGCGTACTTCGAGTCGCTGCTCTCCTCTACGTCCTTAGCGACCGTATTCCGTCCACGCCTTCAAAGGCTGTCCACAAGGATCCATTGCGTGCTCTCCTTGTCCTAGGTCGATCGTTGCTCACCATAGCCGTCGTCTACTACGCTCCCCTCTTGGAGCTGTCCACTTGAGGCCCTCTGGTCTTACGCTAGCGTCCGTGCGAGTGTAACAGTCTTTGTGTAGTCGTCTGGTCACCTGCTTTTTGTAAAATTACCCGCCGTTCATTGCCGCAACTGTCTCTAGGCACTGGTTGCCTACATTTTTGTGTAGTCATCTGGTCACCTGCTTTTTGTGAAATCACCTGCTGTTCATTGCTGCAACCGTCTCTAGGTAGTTGCCTGCATTTTTGTGTAGTCATCTGGTCGCCTGCTTTTTGTGAAATTACCTGCCGTTCGTTGCTGCAACTGTCTCTAGGCAGTTGCCCGCTATAGTAAATAGATACAAACACATGTATGTAACACTTTATTCGTCTACCCAGAATGCTTGTATGTTCATAATATATGTACAGAAACAGCATGAGACAAAGAGAACACTGACACCAGGCAAGGGTTCAGTTGCTGAAGGCGGCAATTCCCAACTTAATCAAGGTATTCCATTATTTCTGAGTTACAGTTAGGTAGTGATGTTCAGCATGGCGCGACGATTGCCCTGGCAACATTATTATATGATTGTAGTGCTTGCATTTATTGTGCTAGAGCCGACTGTAAATGTACTCTCATGAAATATAAAGGGGGCAGGGTGCTTCAGTACACTATTATTCAACGATACATCGACAATGTATTTTCTCAACAAAGGTCCCCCCCCACGATACCAGCTGGCTGGACAACTGAACGAAGAGTCCGGCAATCCGACAAATTGTCTTGCAATCGGCGAACAGGGAAACCTGCTCACAAGTGGAGGTAAGTGGCTGTCCGCGATGAAGAAAAGTTCGGGAACCAACCAATCACTAGGTGACCAAGGTATGAAAATATGGGATTTGAACTGCCTCAAAGAGATCCAATCACTGGCGCGACAACATGCATTCTGTGACCCTGTCAGTACAGCCATGTGGGTGACCTGCACGGATAACTCCCGTGAGACTTTGTGCTTCGGAACGGGTCTCGGGTACTTGATTTTCTGGCACCAGACTGGGAAGGCCAAAATGGTAAGGAACAACGACCATGTTGCATCGAGTTGTTGACACTGCAGCAGATAAAGTTTGAGGAAGTGGTCGTGAAGCGAGTCAGAACAGGATGCGAAATCACATGCATGACAACTGACCCGGCTCATGATGGAACGGGTGTGTGACTGGCGACCAGTACCCATGAACGCCAGGTTATGGTTTGGACATTCGACAATGATGTTCTTGTCCCATCCGTGAGCATTCAATTGGTGACCACAGTGCCAAAAGGAATCCAGTTCGTCAATGGGCAGAAAGATGTATACATTTGGGGCATGTACGATGGACAGATGTGAGTCGATGTAGCTGCAAGATTGGATGGTATTGATGAGGCTCTTGCTAGGCTGACTGTCCGCGCTAATGGGAGAGTAATGAAAACCACCACCCTATGCACAGCCATGTACAGCAACTTTTCGGTCTGGTTTATTACTGTATTATCTGACAGCAGTCCTACAGCGGGGATGTCGCAGTCCACGAAAAGCAGTCAGTGTTCCTAATCGACAACATTACCGATGGGTTTAGCCTACACAATATGGAGTCTGGTCACCTGATCCATTCCTACCCTACCAAACCAAGCACCCCCAAAGCCAAGCAGGTTGCATTCGGAGAAAAAGGGGCAATCATAGTCGGAGGGGGGGAAGGTGGGTTGGCTCACATATTTGATCACAAGCAGGGTACCTGATTGCAGTCCCTGGAACATGGAAAGAAGGGCTGCTACAAACAATAGCAGTATGTCTGGGACATCTAGTATGATGTAACGTTATTTAGCTGCACACAGGTCCGTGACTGGGATACACACACCACCATAATCACTGCCACGTCAAACAATGTGCCTGGCCTGACTATTACTATCTGGAAGCACAAGCATCACAGGCCGGAAAATAACCAAGCCACACCTAAAAAGAATACAACTGCAGAACAGGTAGCATTTCAAACATTGAATATGGCTTTTGCAGCAGCTATATGTTTGTTAGTGATTTGTGTTCTGACAGTCATCTTGATGGACGCTATGGTACACATCGCGTCAGTAAATAAACCCAGAAGTTGACATATCTGAAAAATAGGGCTAGCAAGCGAAACAATGGAAAACGGGGCTGCAGCTGACATTATTGCTATGTTCCTGACATCCACGAGAAGGGAGAAGCTACCAGATGATGCAAACCTGGCAGCAAGTCGAGCGGAGTGGCTGAGAGCAAAGGAAGAGTCTGCCAAGCTCGATGCAGATGATGCAATTGTGGCAGCAAGTCGAACGAAGTGGTTAAGAGCGAAGGAGGGGACCACCAAGACTTTGAGATCAGATAGGGGACCGGGGATGAATGATGACAGAAGCGACGGA
>JBBPLP010000965.1:0-10506 GCA_038089875.1 Fistulinella prunicolor
CGCAATGCCATAGGATCTTCTCTATTTCGTATTCTTCTTCCCCTGCAACAAGGTCAGGTGCTCGTCGGGGGAAGTTCGGGCCATGGATGGGGTTTTTGTGATAGGGCGATAAGAGAGAAGCATGAAATACGGGGTGGATTTTCCACATGTTGGGTAAACAAAGGCGATAAGTGATCGGGGATAGGACGTCAGAGATAATGAAGGGTCCTTCCCGTTTTGGAGCGAACTTGGGGTCTGTTACGAGGCGTTTCAAGTTCTGGGCTTTGAGCCAGACCTTATCCCCCTTGGCGAAAGGGGTAAATGAGTGGTGGTTGCGGGATGTCATGGCTTGGCGTGTGAGTTTGTGGGCTGCAAGAGCCTTGTTGCGGGCAGCAGTGAGGGTTTTCATGCGGGATTCCAGTATGGGGATAGAAGTATTGGGGATGACTGTGGAAAGGGCTTGGGGTTTGTACCCCATCATGAGGAAGAATGGGGATTGTCTGGTGACAGAATGAGGGCAATGGTTGTGGGCGAACTCAGCATGTGGAATGAGTTCTGACCACAAGGACAGGTGGTTTCCGCAGAAGATGTGGAGATAGGTTTCACCCTCTTGGTTGACACGTTCTGTTTCTCCATCCGTTTGCAGGTGGTATGCGGTAGAGAGGGCAAGGGAGTAGTTCAGGAGTTTGCCAAGCTCCTTCGCAAAGGTGGATGCGAATTGGGGGCCTCGATCGGAGATGATTTTGTTGTAGAGGCTGAATCTAGTGAATACTTTGAGGAAAAAGAGGGTGGCGATGCCTTCAGTGGTGATAGTTTTCTTTGTGGGGCAAAGAATCACCCCCTTAGTAAGCCCATGGTTGACCATGACCAGGAGTGAATCAAAGCCATCGGAGAGAGGAAGGTTGGTGATTAGGTCACAGGAGACCTGTTGGAATGGGCGAGTGCAGGAGGAGTGAATGGGGGTGAGTGGGGGAACAGTTGGGTGAGTGTTGGACTTGTTTTGCTGGCATGTAGCACAGCCGAGGATGTAGGAGCGGACAAATTGGGCAAGACCAGGCCACCAAAACTCCGCGGTGACCAGTTGATGGGTTTTCAGATAGCTGGAATGACCGGCAGTCTCATGATCGCAGCAACGGGCAACGACCAATCGGCGGAGGTTGGAGTCGGGGGGAACATAGACCTGGTTCTGGAAGGTGAAAACACTGTCGGTGTAGTTCCAATCCGATGTGTGGGAACAAAGGAAGGCGGGGGTGTCGGAGCCCATAGTGTTGATGGCTTTGAGGACAAAGGGGTCCTCCTTAGAGTGGGTGGAGATGAGGTTGGCCAGTGTGCCATCGACAATGTTGACGAACATAGAAGGGGGAAGGAGGGTTACTCCTTCGTTGTTGGAGAAATCAGGGAGGAGGAGATTGGGACATCGGGAGAGAGTGTCCGGCCCAGCAAGGAGTTTTCCAGGGACATGGATCATCTTGAGATTGAAATCTGCAAGATCGAGGAGCCAACGAGCTTGTCAGTGGTTTAAAGTTTGGGCGGAACAGAAGAAGGTCAGGTTTTTGTGATCGGTAAAGACCTGAATGGGGTGTGCTACATCATGGAGATAGTGACGCCAGGCTTTGAGGGCGCAGATGACCACAAGGAGTTTGGGGTCGTAAATATTGTAGTTATGTTCTGCTGGGGAGAAAGACTGTGAGAGGTAGGAATAGGGGTGCCAATCGCTGTTGATGTCAGTTTGGAGGAGGATTGCCCCAGAGGCGTATTTGGAGGCATCGGTGGCAATGGCAAAGGGGGTGGAGTGATCAGGGATGTGAAGGACAGGCTTGGCCAGGAAAAGGGCCTTGAGTCTGTCAAAGGATTGTTGACAAGTGGATGACCACTCCCATGGGGAGGTTTTCTTAGTAAGGTCGATGAGGGGACAGGCGACGGAGGAGTAGTTGGGAATGAATCGTCGGTAAAAATTGGCGAAGCCAAGGAAAGAGCGAATGTCCTTGGGCTTTTCAGGGGTTGGCCACAAGGCAATACCATCAAGCTTGACAGGGTCCATTGCAAGTTGGCCGGATTTGACGAGTTAGTAGGCCGTGAATGTTGTTTTCGCAATAGGGCGATAACAGGGAAGCATGGAACACAGGGTGTATCTTCCATGCAGAGGGTAGGCAGAGGTGGTACGTGATCGGTGATAGGACGTCAGAGATAATGAAGGGTCCTTCTTGTTTTGGGGCAAATTTAGGGTCTGCCATGAGGCATTTCAAGTTCCGGGCTTCGAGCCAGACCTTGTCTCCTTTGGTGAAAGGGGTAAAGGAGCGGTGGTTGCAGGATGCCATGGCTTGGCGTGCAAGTTCATGAGCCGCGAGGGCCTCGTTGCAGGCAGCGGTGAGGGTTTTCATGCAAGTTTCTAGAGTGGCGATGGACGTATCGGGGATGACTGAAGGAAGGGCTTGGGGTTCGTACCCCATCATAAGGAAGAATGGGGATTGTCTGGTGATGGAGTGCAGGCAGTGATTGTGGGCAAACTCTGCGTGTGGGATGAGTTCCAATCACAAGGACAGGTGGTTTCCGCAGAAGATGCGGAGGTAGGTTTCAACCTCTTGGTTGACATATTCCATCTCTCCATCCGTTTGTGGTGATATGTGGTGGAGAGGGCGAGGGAGTAGTTTAGGAGTTTGCCAAGCTCCTTTGTGAAGGCAGATGCGAATTGGGGACTTTGATCAGAGATGATTTTGTTGTAGAGGCCAAATCGGGTGAATACTTTGAGGAAAAAGAGGGTGGTGATGCCCTCAGCAGTGATGGTTTTCTTTGTGGGGCAAAGAATCACCCCCTTAGTAAGCCCATGGTCGACCACGACCAGGAGAGAGTCAAAGCCGTCAGAAAGGGGGAGGTTGGTGATCAGGTCACAGGAGACCTGTTGGAAGGGGTGGGTGCAAGAGGAGCGAATGGGGGTGAGCAGAGGGACAGTGGGGTGAGTGTTGGACTTGTTCTGTTGGCATGTGGCACAGCCAAGGACATAAGAGCGGACAAATTGGGCCAGTCCAGGCCACCAAAACTCCACGGCGACAAGTTGGCGGGTTTTGAGATAGCCGGGGTGGCCGGCAGTCTCGTGATCGTGACAACGGGCAACAACTGATTGGCGGAGGTTGGAATCAGGGGGAACATAGACCCGGTTTTGGAAGGTGAGGACGCCATCTGTGTAGTTCCAATCGGAGGTGTGGGAACGGAGGAAGGTGGGGGCGTCGGAGCCCATGGCATTAATGGCTTTAAGGACAAAGGGGTCCTCCTTAGAGTGGGTGGCGATGAGATTGGCGAGGGTGCCATCGACGATGTTGACAAACATGGAAGGAGGTAGGAGGATGACACCCACGTTGTCAGAGGCATCGGGAGGGAGGAGATCTGGATGGTGGGAGAGGGTGTCCGGGCCAGTGAGAAGTTTGCCAGGAATGTGGATTATCTTGAGATCGAAGTCTGCAAGATCGAGGAGCCAACGAGCTTGTCAGCGATTTAGAGTTTGGGCAGAACGGAAGAACATCAGGTTCTTGTGGTTGGTGAAGACCTGAATGGGATGTACTGCACCGTGGAGGTAGTGGTGCCAAGCCTTGAGGGCACGGATGACCGCAAGGAGTTCTTGGTCGTAAATGTTGTAGTTGCGCTCCACTGGGGAGAAGGACTGTAAGAGGTAGGAACAGGGATGCCACTCGCCATTGGTATCTGTTTGGAGGAGGATCCCCCCTGAGGCATATTTGGAGGCATTGGTGGCGATGGCGAAGGGAGTGGAGTGATCGGGAATATTGAGTATGGGTTTGGCCAGGAAGAGGGCCTTGAGCTCGTTGAAGGATTGTTGGCATATGGGGGACCACTCCCATGGAGAGGTTTTCTTGGTGAGGTTGATGAGGGGGCGGGTGACGGAGGAGTAGTTCGGGATGAATCGTCGGTAGAAGTTGGCGAAGCCAAGGAAGGAGCGGATGTCCTTAAGCTTTTCAGGGACAGGCCATGAGGCGATGCCGTCAAGTTTGACGAGGTCCATGGCAAGTTGGCCAGGTTTGATGATTATTCCGAGGTAGTTGACCTCAGAGGCTGCAAAGGTGCATTTCTTGAGTTTGAAGTGAAGGTCAAGTTCCTTCATGCATTCTAAAACGCGGCGGGTTCGTTCTGTGTGTGTAGCTTCATCGGGGGAGAAGATAAGGAGGTCGTCCATGTAGATGATGAGCCACCCTTCAGCAATCACGTCTTGGAAAGAGTCGCTCATGAAGCGTTGGGACGTGGTGGGCAAATTGGTGAGCCCAAAGAACATGACTGTTGGCTCGTAGAGCCCCTTGTGAGTAATGAATGCGGCCTTCCATTGATGGCCGTCTTTGATGTGGACATTGTTGTACCCCCAATGAACGTCAAATTTGGTGAAAACTTTGGCGTTGCCAAGTTTATCCAGGAGGTCAGAGATGAGGGGAAGCGGGTAGGCATTGCGGATGGTGTGTTCATTGAGATACTGATAATCCTGACAAGGACGAAATCCACCATCCTTCTTGTGGACAAAGAAGAATGGAGACGCCTGCGGGGAGTTCAAGGGGTGAATCTTTCCTGAGGCTAGGTTTTCGTCAAGGAAGGCCTCCATGGCCTTTTTCTCATTGGGGGAGAGGGAATAAAGTTCACCCACTTTGGGCGAAAAGGAGTCGTCGAGGTTGATCTCGTGATCGTAAGGCCGCGAGGGGAGAACGTGGTCGGTGGCCTCCTTGGAGAAAACCTTGGCAAAGTCAGAGTATTCCAGGGGAAGGGTTTTCTTGGGTTTGGCCTTTTCAGCGGCCATGGCGAGGGCGGTGGAATTGGTGAGGGCGGTGATGCGAGGGTCCGAGATGGGGATAAAATGAGTTCCGCACTGCATGATGCAGTTGAGTGAGTGGTTCTCTTTAGCACAAGTGACGAACTGTTGTTCAGATTCTTCATCTAGGTAGTTGAAGAGGCATGCGTCGGTAATAGCGTCCACATTGATGTGCTTTGGGCATTGTGGAGCGGGAGAGTACCTTGGGAAGTGTTTCTCGTTTTTCTCTACATTGGCAGCATAAGTCTTGTAGAGTTCGCGGAATTGGTTGGTGGATTCCTGGAGGGTTATGGTTTGGTCCTTCCAGTTGATCGAGGGATTGACAGTTTGGAGCCAGGGTGCTCCTAGGATGATGTTCTGTTGTCCGCAGTCCATGACGTAAAAGCGGACTTTGTGGGTAATCCCTTCGATTCCAACGAAGAGTTCGGAGATAAAGCATACCCCTCCTTTTGCGGTGAGTTGTTGATTGAGGTTATGGATGCGGAGGGGTTTCTCAAGGCGGGTGAGGGGGAGTCGATTGCGCTTGGCAAAGCCCCAATCGATATAGGAGATATCAGCGCCACTGTCAATGAGGGCATGGGTGTCGACAGTTTTCAATGTATGCGATGGATTCAAGACTTGAATTGCAATTTCCATTGCGTCAGGAACTAGTGGTACATCAATACATTGTACAGAAGGAACGTCTTGCGTCAATCAAGGGTTCCATTTCAAAAATCCTTCTTTGGACGGATGAAGTCGATATGATGAACCATGAGGTTGTCGTCATCATCACAGGTCTCCATCTTTGGGAGGTCTTCTTCGGCTGAGGTCACTTGCTGGACCATCTTGTTCTTCTTGGGGAATTGAACTGTGCACTTGTCTGCATGGTGTCCAGGTTCTCTGCATTGGAAGCAGCATCCTTCAGCAGCGCACTTTTTACGCTCTTTGGGAGTGAGTTTTGAGGGGAAGGATATGGAGTCTACGTCCATGGCGTCGGGATCTCGGGTAGAAACCGAGGAGCGGGTGATTGGAGGAGGGGCTCTTTGTTTAGCAGGAAGAGCAGTGTATCTATCCATGGCGAGTGATTGCTCCCATCGGGACTGGAGTTCGAGGGCTTTTGCCATCCACTCTTCGAGGGTGGTAGGCACAGTGGTCATATGATAGATATCGTGGTGAATTTGTTTTGGAATACTGATTACATACTGGGTGATTAGGACGTGTTGGTCCGTGGACTTGGCAAGGGCAACCTTCTGGTGGAAAAGGTTGTTGTGGCAAGAGATGGTCTGCGAGAGGGGTTCTCTGGACCGTTGTTCGGCACGAGTAGTGGCGAGCCATGTAACAGCGTCATTCTGTGTGGTGGCTGGAATGAATGACTCCATGAACTTAGTGATGAATGAGTTTAAGGAGCCGAATGTCTGAGGTACCGCGTCGAGGGTGGTGTTTCTGAAGGTGGTGGCCCAAGTGGCCACCAATCCCTCCTTCATGTAGGAGAGGGCAAAGGCGACCTTTTGGTCTTCGGTGTCATAGGTGTTGGAGTTGATGAGGAGGTATCCTTGGACTTGGGAAAGCCAATTCTGGGCTTTGGCGAAGTCTCCATTGAAGGAGTCGGGGGCGCCGAGGCGTCATTCTTTGTCATTGGTTTAGGACATGGGTGGGGCGGGTGCGGGTGGTGGTGGAGGTGGAAGGGTAAATGTTGACTGTCTTGTGATAGGTGTAGGTGATGGTGGGGTAGGGATACGGGGGATGTTCAGAGAGTGACTAAGCTGATGGGCTAAGTCCTGGGTTTCCTATTCTTGCGCAGGTTCTGGGATATGGACGTCGCCGTAGTAGTTCAGAGGTTCTTCGTGTCGATTTGAAGGGCCGTCAAGTGGCTGAGGTTCGTCGGAGGTTTCGGAAGCGTCTTGCTCCCATTCTCAATACTCATAAGGGTGGTTCGAGGTCGAGGGTCAAGGGTTTCTGGGGCGTCGGTAGGAAATGGTGGGCTTATGTGAGAGTAGCCGTTTTTGAAGAAGTTAGACCTTTTGTTACACTTGCTATGTAGCTAGTGTAGAGACCAGAGGGTGCTCAAAGGTTTCGAAGATTCAAAGATGTTGTGGTATCGCTACACGACTGACTAGCCCCTGAAGAGGACAGCTAGGTTCAAAGGTACGGCTTGTTGGGCAAGCCATTCAAGGATTATGACAAGGGAGTTCGTCGTTTGAGGGTTTATCAAGGAGCGTCAACTCAAGAGTACGACGAAGACTCAAAGATATGAGGACCAGAGGGGACAATGTATGAGCTAGATTCTGGTAGGTTTAACTTAGGGTACATCGAGGGTATCAAGGGGTTTATATACAAGGAGCCAGAGTTCAGGGTAGGCGAAGTAAGTATAAAAGAGGAAGTGATGACGAATGAAGTGAGTCATCAATAGAATGCGATGGAATCACGAAGAATGATGACTCATTGGAATAGTAAGTGTAAATGAGTAAGCGGTAATGCGTACCCTTAGTAATACAACTGCACATGAGTAAGCACTAAATAAGCAAGAATGCATAAGCAAGAATGAGACAGAAAAGAGTGGCCTAAGCGGGGCTCGAACAGCGAAGGCTACGAATGTCAGAGGAAGAGAACAGGGGCATAGAGGGAAAACATAACAGAATGTCCATGTGATGTGCCAAGCTAAAAGCTTTGGGGACATGTGAGTCAAAAGGTGCTCCACTAGCACCTTGGTAAAAAGAAGCTGGTTGATGAGCCAGCAAGCAAGGGTCCATGGCGGGGACTGAGAGATCAATGGACATATATGAGGGAGGGCCTGTCCAGGCTGTTGAGGCAAAGTTGGAGGCCTTGGCATCCTTTACAGCTGCCTCAGCATGCTTGGCTTTACACCTTGCATTCTTCTCCTTCTTCCTCATTTAGGCAAGCTTCTCTTTAGATTTCTCTGTTGAATTGCCGCCAGACTTTTCTGATCCTTGAAGGCGGGGGCCTTGCCTTTGTCATGGCGCTTGACAGCACTGATCTTGTTGGCATGGTTGCCCTTGGCATGGGCCTGCTGAAGCCCCTTGGTATCACAGGTGTGCCTCAAGGCACAAGCGATGTCCATGACTGTGGAGTTGATTGGTTTCTTGTCCTCATCTACCCTGGACGTGAGGCTTTGGATAGCCACATCATACTGTGAGGGGACCTTTGCCAGGAGCAGCATGCCCATGATTTTAGAATCGAGAGTGTACCTGGCATGGGCAAAGTCGGTGAGGAGATTGTCAAAGTTGACAAGATGAGAAGTGGGGTCCGATGACCCAGGGAGGTTGTAGGACAGAAACTTCTTAAAAATGACATAGGCGGTGGAGATGGTCTGGTGGTCATACACTGCTTTCAAAGCAGCAGCGAGCTCGTGGGCGATCTTGGTGTTCTTGTACTTGGTGTATATCACCGAAAAGCAAGTATTAAACATGATGCCCAAAGTGGCATCGTTTGTGATGATCCACTTCAGGTACACAGCCTTTTCGGCTGCGTCTGCATCAGTCTTTGGTGCCTCTCCAGGCACCATGACCTCATACTGGACGACCCAATAGCATTGAGCAATGCACATAGCATTGATGACCTTTCCCCACCAACCTTGGAAGTCAGTGCCATTGAAGATGGAGATGGAGGAGCTGAAGGTGGATGCATTGAAGGGAGATATTGTTGATATTCTAAAAACAGGGCAAAACTTTGTCAGTATCGGTGCATCAAACTGACATAGGTTCTTCCTATTCAGAACGGCGGTGCCCATTGCCTTTCAGCTTCCAGCTATGCCATTCTTTTCGGGTGTCAATGAGTCAATGACATCAGCGACTTTTGCCACATTGGCACATCGGGGCTCATAACCTGTTGAGTGTCAGGTCTCTAACCCTTATGCCTTACAGCTTGTTGGGGGTAGACTGTCTGCATGTGCAGGACACATTGACTAACCATGCAAGCACCTCTCTATCTACTTTGTACCTTACATGCTACTCACCAGGTATGGGGACTGGGGACTTGCGGGTGGTGCGAGTTGGTAGTAGTGGTAATAGAACAAGAAGTGTTATTTAAACTCAACTTGAAAGCGGAACTTATATACTAACTACTATACATACAGTTATTAGTAAGTGGCTCACATGTATCACATGCACTATGTATGTCCATATGTTACTAGGCTGAGTTCTATCTAAGATCGGCAAAAGCCGCATTGATGTTCCCTAATGGTACTTGCCAAATATGGCTAGGTATAGTCATGTTCAACACCTCCATCCTTTTCATGGATGAAAAAAAATGGAGAAGCTTGCAGGGAGTTGGACAGGCAGATCTTGCCTAAGGTGAGGTTTTTGTCAATGAAGGCATTAGTAGCCTTTCGTTCTTCAGGTGATAAGGAATACAGCTTTCCTACTTTTGGGACAAAGGAGTCATCTAGGTTGATCTCATGATCATAGGGTCAGAATGGTGGGATGTGGTTGGTGGCTTCTTTCCAGAAGACTGAGGCGAATTCTGCATACTGCAGTGGGAGGGTTTTCTTTGGTTTGGCCTTCTCAGCTTCCATGGCTAGTTTGGTGGCATTGGTGATTTGTGTGATGCGGGGATCAGAGCAGGAGATAAAACAGGAGCTGCATCTCATGATATGGTAGATGGTATGGTTGTCATGAGTCCAGGTTCCAAACATGAACTTGTTATAGAAGTCATCCTTCTCCATGTACTCATAGAGTTGGGAGTCGGTGATAGTGTCCACATTGGTGTGGTGGGAAAGACAAAAGCTGGATTGCTTTTGCTGAAAGAGGGCATCACTTTTAGAGGTGTCAGCAATGTGGTCATTGTAGAGATCCTGGGATTGATCCATGGATTCAGAGATTGAAATGGTTTGGATGAACCAGTCAATGGTGGGATTGGCATATTTTAGTCAGGGAAGGCCAAGGATCACATTTTGACAACTGCAATCCATGAAATAGAAGAGGAATTTGTGGGCAAGTCCTTGGATGTGGAGGTAGAGGGTGCTGGTGAACTTAACTCCTCCCTTGATGGTTAGTTCAGAATTGACATTGGTGATGTAAAGTGGAGATGGGAGGTGAGTGGTGGTGGGGAGTTCGTTCTTTGGGACAAATCCCCAGTTGATGCAGGAGATATTGGCACCATTGTCGATAAGGGCATGGATGTAAATGGTCTTCAACATGTACGAGGGGTCAATGAGTTGAACAGGGATTTCCATTGATCCAGACATAGTTACAAGTATAGGTTGTGAGGGAGCATCTTGCATCATCTGAGGGCTCCATTTTAAAAATCCTTGGAGGGGACTGAGAAGTCTATTCTCCTAACCATCAGGTCATCCTCACCATCTCCTTCTACTTCTTTGATGGAGGTGGTAGATTTGGTTTGGGCAATGTTTCATACTTGTTGTGGCTTTCTGGGCCCATTCAGGTAGGTGGGGCAGTTGTTGGCATGGTGGCCAGTTTGTCAGCAGTGCAGGCAGCACTTCTCAGTGAGGCATCTCTTGTATTCCTTAGGGGAAAGTTGTGGTGGGTGTTGGACAGTGACTGCGTTGATGTCTATGGCATTGGGGTCATGGGTTTGGGGTCGATGAATGTATTGTGGGTGGTTAGGCGGGAGTGGAGCATAGGTACTATTGGTCTGGTGCTTGACAATCTGGGTGTGGTCACACTGGAATTGGAACTGAGTGGCTTTCTGGTACCACTCTTTGATGGAAGTGGAGATCTTGTCCATGGAATAGATGTGCTCCATGAGATGGAAGGGGATTTCATGGGTGA